>JALXFT010004513.1:0-90000 GCA_023376895.1 Aspiorhynchus laticeps | reverse complement strand
CTCTGTCACCACAGAAGAGAAGACACTCCACCTGCCCTGAGCTGATGTTCCCAGCACATCTACATTATATTATGCCATATTACTTAAATGTATATTTTGCCTCTGTATATCTTACACTTTATCTATTTAATTTTATTTTTAACACATACTTACACTAGCCATTTATTTTGCACTACAAGCTTAATACTTTTTTAAATATTTGTAATATTCCTATTATTATTTTTCTTTCTGTTAATTAAAATGTGCACTCTTTGTGAGCAGCCCAGCTGCAATTGCTTTGTCAATACAAATGTATAGTTTTTCTCATGCCAATAAAGCACACTTAAATTGAAAATTGAAATTGAGAGAGAGAGGGGGAGGGGGAGAGAAAGAGGGGGAGGGGGAGAGAAAGAGGGGGGAGGGGAAGAGGGAGGGAGAGAGAGGGAGAGAGAGGGAGGGGGAGGGAGAGAGAGAGAGAGAGAGGTGTGTGGGCAGCGGGAAAGAGAGATCTCGCGCTCGTGAGGCAGTCAGCTTCAATTGCATTATATTTATATTTGCTAGAAGCAGGATACACAAGAAACACGTTCAACTCGGACACGCAGACGGTTGTCGTGGTAATAAACACCGCGCTTAATGCGCATCTCGTATATGAAAAGTATTTTAGGGGGCCCTTGGCTTTTGGGGGCCCTAGGCAGTCGCCTACCTTTGCCTAATGGGTAGGCCGCCCCTGCGTATTGTGCTCGTTGGGATGGTTAGCTAAACGAGTGGCACCTGCGCCAAATGGTGATCGTGCTCCTCCCGAACCTTGTTAATAAAACATCATATGTTGAGATGACATGAGAGCAGACATCCTAACAATACAACATCCCAGAAGCACGGCACTTGTTACAAGCAGAGGAAAAGGGACACTGTATGCAAGCTTCATGTATTAAATTTAGGTCTTTTTAAAAAATATATACAATTGTGCTCTTTTTAAAAATGGTGTCAACACAACACGCAAGCACAGGTTCTCCCGTGAACATCTGCAGGATCTGTGATCTATGCTGAAGTGAAGATGATTTGTGAACAGAAAACACTCATGTTGCTTCTTAAAATTGATGTTAGGCCACTGGAGTCACATACTTTAATGATGTCTTTATATCTTTCTGGGCTGTCAATGGAGGGAGAGAAAGCACTCAGAAATTCATTAAAATGATCTTCATTTGTGTTCCAAAATTGAATGAAAGTCTTACAGGTTTGGAACAACATGAGGGTGAGTAATGAACAGAATTCATATAATATTTTGGTGAACTATCCATTTAAGTTAGGTTAGTAACCTGTAATTCATGCTGAATTATCTTAGTGTTCAACTTCAACTGGCATGGTTCTGCAACAACGCTTTTGTAGCGGTTGTTCTTCTGCGTTGTTATTTTGATGTTAATAAAAGATTTTCCACACAAATCTGGTTGTGCCAAAGGTGATTTAATTGCAGCGCCTTCTCTCTCTCCTCTCTGTGCGGTAAAACACAAACAGACAAGCACTGCTATCTGTCAGACTTTCTCTTTTGACTGTTAACCACAGAATACGTGTTTAAGTAACGTACACCAGGTAGTCAACCACAAAAACACACACACTGATGCAATGTCCATCATATTAATAAACTAGAATATATGTCTTTAGTATACTTACAAAATATACACAATTATGTAGTTATAATTATACATACATATTTAATAGAAATGTTAGCCGCTAACACATCTCTCACTCGTGACACACAACAGGACGCCATTTCAATATACTATTCACCCATTAAGAGCACGCAAATAAACTTCATTTAACCGATTGATAACTCAAACTAATAGTCAAATATCTTTTAGTAGGGAACAAAGTAACAGTGCAAAAGACAAAATTAATTCTGACCAAAAACATAACATATGAATAACAAAAAACAGGTGCAAAAGGAGGGGACACCGGACTGCACAATATCACCTAACATGAATAAAACAAGTACAGGTGCATCTCAATAAATTAGAATGTCGTGGAAAAGTTCATTTATTTCAGTAATTCAACTCAAATTGTGAAACTCGTGTATTAAATAAATTCAATGCACACGGACTGAAGTAGTTTAAGTCTTTGGTTCTTTTAATTGTGATGATTTTTTTTTTCTTGTAAGTTATTTCAAAAAGTGAAACTTTCATATATTTTAGATTCATTGCATGTAAAGTAAAACATTTCAAAAGTTTTTTTGTTTTAATTTTGATGATTAGAGCTTACAGCTCGTTAAAGTCAAAAATCAGTATCTCAAAATATTAGAATATTTACATTTGAGTTTCAATAAATGACCATTCCTACAGTATAAATTCTGAGTATCTCTTGTTCTTTGAAACCACAATAATGGAGAAGACTGCTGACTTGGCAAAGATCCAGAAGACCAACCCGCGACCAGGGATTTTTTCCCTTAACTTTACAAAAAAAGAAGCCCAAAGTCGCGTATAATACGCGGACTTGGCAACTGTGCTTCAGCGTCAGCGTCTTTTTATAGTACAAAATTGCTGTCAATCAAAAGGAGATGCAGTCTTTCGACAGACTCTCCAATCATCACGCAGAAGCCCGGAGTCCAGGCCAGCCCACTCCTCCATTCACCCCCAGAGATGCTGAGCATCCGTGGGCGGGACATAATCGCAGCATTTATCCAATGACCGTCTAGTTTTGAAGCACTGAAAAAAACTGTTCAAACCAGCCCCATTGAAGTCAATGGATACTGTGTGTATGTACTATGTGTGTGTGGTGTGTGGTAAAGCATTCAGTCAGAGCTCCAATCTGATCACTCACAGCAGAAAACACAGCAGCTACCAGCCATTCAGCTGCTCGCACTGCTCTCTCAGCTTCCAGAGGAGACTGGACCTACAGCGCAACCTACAGACACACTCTCAGAACGACAGCGGACTGTACCATGGGACCTGAGAGAGACCAGCTGCACACAAACACCTTGGGTAGCTCATTGTACAGGGGTCTTATTATATTTTACCCAAAAGTCCACTATGTAATGTTTGTGAAAGATGTTTGCACCAAAACAAACGTTTGCTTATGTATATCTAACTTGACTGCACACAATGCATTGTGAAATATGTCAACACTTCTAGCAGGCTACACTGTAGAATTATAGCTTCAAGCCTTGTTATTGATTGGCTGCTCATGGCTGTTATGTCATAATCACGGAACGTTTTTATCGTGGAACATTTAAGGAACAATAATCACTCTATGTATATGATATGCCATTTAATAATCAACACAGCAATGCAACAGATTTATAAGAACATTAATCTCTTTGTGAAAGTACAAGTATTCCTGTATTCTCAAGCTCTCAGCAGAAGTGTATCTTGTTTTAAAGTACATAATAAAAGATCCTTTCCAACCCTCACCGTCAGCTGTCCGGGCTAAATTTCTTTAATAGACTGACAATTTAAGACATGATTGTCTATGTACTACAACACAGTAAATTAAAAACAATTAAAGGACTGAAAATTGAACTGAAGAACATTAAAGGAGCACA
Organism: Aspiorhynchus laticeps; assembly: GCA_023376895.1. NCBI lineage: Eukaryota > Metazoa > Chordata > Actinopteri > Cypriniformes > Cyprinidae > Aspiorhynchus > Aspiorhynchus laticeps. The sequence continues at coordinate 86,489 of JALXFT010004513.1, read as the reverse complement.
AATCTTACACAAATCTATAATCATTTTACATAATTTACGGTGTTACATTTAGCAGCACAACAAAAGCAGCAAGTAAAACAAGTTAAAAGCACCTCAGAACAGTGGTACACAAATTCAGCCTTAAAGAAAGCACAAGAAGCTTGTTCGTTTGTCACGTTTTGAATTTGGCAGTCGTATCCCAGATAGCACATGTACGTCTGCAAGATGTCTGTTAAAGATCGCTTGATCTAGAAAGCATCTGCTGTGTACAAACATCTGACAGATGAATGTAAGATGTCAGTTTTACATACCTTCTAAATCATAAACATCCCTGCTGAAAAAAACAATAGACACCATCACAAAATTTGTAATGGTTTTTACTGGTTATAATGGGTCTTGTATTGATTTTACTGAAACTGTAATGGACCCCTCTGCTGAAAAAACCCCAGCTAAAACCAGCCTAAGCTGGTGGGCTGGTTTTAGCTGGTTTAAGCTGGAAGTAGCTGTTTTTAGCTGGTCCCCCAGCCTGACCAGCTAAAGAAGTGGCCAAAACCCCTCTAAAACCAGCCCGCTGACCAGCTAAGACCAGGCTGGATGACCAGCTAAAACCAGCCACCCAGCTTTGGCTGGTTTTAACAGTTTTTTTCAGCAGGGCCGTTGGTCTCTACTGGTAATTGGTCACCTTCTATTGGTGGCTTTTTAAAACCCATAAATCCTAATGGAATAGGCTATGTCCCAAAACACACTACAGAAAAATTTTTTTTATGGTTTCAATGGTTAAAAGTTGATGGCTTGTAATGTGTGTAATGGTATTTGTAGTGGAAACCATTAGAATTTTCTTTGATGGTTCTATTGTTTTTTTCAGCAGGGATCTTAAAGACATCTAATAAATGTCTTATAGGAAACGTCATATTGCAGATGAGCAAACACTTTAAAAAATACGTCTCGCAGATGTAAATGCAGATGTCAAATAGACGTCTCTATGATGTACGTACGTGTGCTATCAGGGTTATCTTTAGTCCACCTCGTGGAAACCGCTGATTTGCTCCATCAGCATCGGCGGGTCTCTGAAGCCGCTGTCCTGTCGTGTGGTCTCTATAACACCGTCTCTCTGGATCATATCATGCCTCCCTGACAACCAACAAGCATGTTTTGTGTTAATAACAAGCTGTCATGAAGAAAAAAAAAACACTGTTTAACTTAAAGGATCATTTTGCATGAGGGTCTGTGTGTTTGTACCTGTGTGACTGTCAATGCAACACAGCCCTCCCCCCATCAGACACAAACCCATCAGAAACATGGAGAACATGACCACTAACACTGGTCTCCCGTCTGTTTCTGAAACACAGACCAGATAAATATTTCCTCCTTATTTTTAACATAAGAATGTCTGTGGGGCAATTATTTTTGTGCACGGACAGTACTTTACTTGAACAAAAACATCTTGCATCTTGTATATTGCATGGTATTGCAAAAGCTGGTGTTATTCTTTTTTTTTTTCGTCGTAATCAAAGTTTTTTTTTTTTTTTTTTAGCAAAAATAGTTTTTCCCATACTATTCCCCTGATTGCACATGTACATCACAGAGACATGTGCTCTGTACATCATATTTGACATCTGCAAGACGTATTTTTATAGTGTTTGCTCATCTGTAATTCGTCTATAGGATGTTTATACTTTATCAGATGTCAAATAGACGTTTATTAGATGTCTTTAAGATGTTTATAATTTAGAATGTATGTAAAACTGACATCTTCTAGATGTCTCAAATGTTTGTACACAGCAGATGCTTTCCAGATCAAGCGATCTTTAACAGACATCTTACAGACACACGTGTGCTATCTGGGATGTATGTCAATGGGGCCCAACTGCTGTTTGATTACCCACATTCTTAAAAATATCTTATTTTATGTTTAACAGAAAAATAAAACTCATACACATTTGGAACAACTAGAAGGTGAGTAAATGATGACAATTTTTATTTTTGGGAGAACCACCCCTTTTAATTTTCTTGCAGGGCAATTATTAACCAAAAATTACTTATGAGGGGTAAAACACACCGTTGAGTGCAGGAGTCTGTTTCGACATCCCAGCAGGCTTTTTACCTGATAAACACACACAGAAACACAAACACAAAGTATTAAAGTGTTAAAATAATGCAAAACTTTTGTGTAAATGAGAGTTGAAGAATGAGGATGTGTACAAACCAGCAGGGGGAGCCAGAAACCCAGCAGGATACGTGACCAACACGGGCCGAGAGAGATTTCTGTACTCACACTGAATGATAGAGAGAGAGACAGATATCAAATGTTTACTAGCAGATATTGACAGATGTGATTAGTAAATTATGTCATGTTGAGATCTCATTAGTGTTCATTACTCCTGAGGATAAGAATTTAATAGTTCTGGTTCCAGTTCCATTACACTCTTTAGCACTTTTGATAATTGACCCTATGCAGGATTTTGCTTCTGTGGCAAATACAGCTTCTGGTGCAGTACAGTGAATAGAAACTGTGAGAAAATTAAGTGACAGACAACAGGACAAAGCTATGTTGATGCATTGCATCTTTAAATGTTTTTAAAGCTTATAGAATTAATTTAAAATGTTATGATTTAATATAGTATATAGAAATGTTATTATATGTTACTATAGTTAAAAAGTAATACACTATATTAGTCAGCTGTGGATGACATAAAGAGCTACTACAACCAAACTATATATACATATACATGTGTGTGTGTGTGTGTGCACACGTGTGTGACTTTCAATGTTATAATTTAGCACATCAAAACTTCTGAATGTTTATCTTTAATAAAACATTGTCATATGAACAATCCATCAGCATTGATTTATTTTTTTAGTGAGAAAATCAAAGAGAGAGCAAGTTATTCGATTCAAATCCTATAAATTGTGGGTTTTAGACTCATTAATGAGTCATTAAGAGAACTGGGTAATAAGAGTCATTTGCTCATGAATCAGACTCTACTGATGATGTGCAATCAGGAAGAACAATGCAACAGAAAGACATGTTGTCTATTTATTGTTTTAGTAATTTCAATAATTGCACCTTCAATAAAACATTTACAGTTGGTTTGTAAAGGTGTTTTTATGGATGTTTTTGCCTGAGTTTTTATGAATGCTTCGAAACAGTAAATCATTTTGCAAAACAACTGAATCAACTGATTCAAAGTTTCAAGAAGCTAATTTTCTCACATTAGAGTTCATTACCTGTTGAGATGCAGTTGTGTGTGTGAGAGCAGGTATCTGAGGCCCGTCTGTGCAGATCCGAGTGGAGGCCCCTGAGGGCCCCTCTTCTGATGCACACAGACGCAGACGGCAATGCAGGAAGTGGATGGAGTTATTAATGATGGGGCGCAGGATGAAACTGAACCGCAGCATGTTTGCTCTCTCGCATTCGTCCTCTCGTCTCTTCCGTCTGCGTTCCTCAGGTCTCCTCGCTCCGAGTCTGTCGGGTCTCTTGTCTTTATTTCGTCTCGCGCTCTCTTCTCTGCTATGGCTCGCCATCTGTCTCCAGTCTCCTGTCTCCAATCTTATGTCATCTTTCCTGTCACTCTTCTCGTCTTCATCATGTCCTGTGATGTCTGTGGATTCCTGGGTTTCTCTGTGGCTCAGTTTGAAGGACAGGTCGGATGGGCAGGAGTCTCTGATGACGGACCAGCCGCTGTGAGCCTGCGGATCTGAGAGAGGAGAGACCAGACACGACTGGATCTCCACGGCCTCCGCAAAACCAGAACCCACCGAGATCTGACAGAGAGAAACAGAAAGAAATGAAGTTAATCAGCCACTCAAATCATCCCAGCAACCACGCAGAACACCCCAGCAATCACATAGCAACAGCCCAGCAATCACATAGCAACAGCCTAGCAACCACTCAGAACACCCCAGCAATCACATAGCAACAACCCAGCAATCACATATCAACAGCCTAGCAACCACTCAGAACACCCCAGCAATCACATAGCAACAGCCTAGCAACCACTCAGAACACCCCAGCAATCACATAGCAACAGCCCAGCAATCACATAGCAACAGCCTAGCAACCACTCAGAACACCCCAGCAATCACATAGCAACAGCCTAGCAACCACTCAGAACACCCCAGCAATCACATAGCAACAGCCTAGCAACCACTCAGAACACCCCAGCAATCACATGTGTAGCAACAGCATATCAACCATCCATAACACCCTAGCAACCTCACAGCAACATGAAAATAATAGAAATGTAACGCTATTGGTTGTACATATTTTTAAGTTTATAGTTTTTTCTTTACTATTCTTAATTACTCAGAACGCCATATCCACCTTAGCAATCGTAGTAACTTATCTCGTAATCTTACTAGTTCTTTAGAAAATAAAAAAATGAATACTAATATTTATATTTTTAGATTTTATCTGTACTATTCATGTTTAATTTTTGTATGTATTAATTTTTGTTCAGTTTGTTGCTAGCTGTGGGTTGCTTAGAAGCTATGACTCTGAACTATTAGGCTATTCTATTATATTAGATCTATTTGCTGTTATTTGTGGGTATTTTTTTTTCTATGTGTTTTCTCATTCACATCAGACATGGCAAAGCTGCAAGTGTAGTTTGTTATTCCACTTTTTTTTTTTTTTTTTGCAAATGTCCATTTGTGGCCTTCATTGACACACACTAATGAAACCTCCACACGGCGACAGGAGTCTCGCGTCCTTGAGCTCTTTTAATCATGTCATGGACTCCACCACTGTGCTATCATCCTCTCTGACCTTCAGGAGACGCCAGAGAGGAAACAAGCGCACAAACGCGACAGATAACGCTGACCTGCACGTAGATGCGGTCGTGCGCGGTGATCACACAGGGCCCCACGGCTCTCTTCTCGTAGGCCTCGGTGACAAACAGCTCCATGGACAGGATTGGAGCGGCGGGGCCTCTCGGCACCCAGGGACTGAAGCGCAGCGCCTCCTCAGGCCTGGAGGACGGAGTCACGTCTGTTGGACTCACAGGAGTGATCAGAGATGATTCACAGCTGATCTAAACAGAGAGAAACCAGACGAAAAAAAGTGAGCCACACATGACACACAGACAGTTTAGAGCAATGGCTGTTAGGAAAAGAAATGTACGTTATTTACAAACTGTTTGTGGTCACTAAGATTTTATTTTATTGAAATATATTAATACTTTTATTCAACGAGGATGCATTAAATTGCTTAAAAGTGTCAGTAAAGACATTTATAATACTACAAGATAATATTTCAAATAAATGCTGTTCTTGTGAACTTTCTATTCATCAAAGAACTCTAAAAATGAAATTCAACATTGATATTAGAAATGGTTCTTCAGCAGCAAATCAGCATATTAGAATGATTTCTGAAGGATCGTGTGACCAGTGTTGAGGGTAACGCATTACAAGTAACGAGAGTTAGGTAATCAGATTACTTTTTTCCAAGAAACTAGTAAAGTGTTGCTTTTTCAAATTAATTTGGAAATTGAGAGTGTGGTGCAGAGGCACTTCCCTCAGCCAGAGGCTTATTAATTTCACTTTTGCTGTGAAAGGGCCTTTACAGTTGGCAAAAATATAACTTTTGAGTTTTTGTTATTCAAAAAAACAAAAAGTGACAAAAAGTAATGCAAAAGTAACGTAATGAATTACTTTCCACATAAAGTAACTAAGTAAAGCAACCAGCTACATTTTTATGGAGTAACGCAATAATGTAATGCATTACTTTTAAAAGTAACTTTCCCCAAAACTGCACACGACCCCGAAGACTGTAGTAATGATGCTAAAATTCAGCTTTACATCACAGGAATAAATTACATTTTACACTATATTCACATAGAAAACAGCCATTTTAAATTGTATTGTTTAAATTTTAGTTTTTATCTGTACTAAATACATTACTGACACTCTATCCTCCAACTTGATACTGTTAAGTGCTTTGACACAATCTGTATTGTTAAAAGTGCTATATAAATAAAGATGACTTGACTTGACTACTATTCTTAATTACTGATGTTTAATTATTGTATGCTACTTCCTTAATTTACTATTTTTGTTGAATTTGTTGTTAGGTGTTGGTTGTTTGCAAGCTTTGCCGACTCTAAACTACTATTTTTGATTATTAGAGACACTTAAAACCATAAACTAGATTTTAAATTGTTTTAAATTTTTCACAAAATTACTGTTTTTCCTGTATAGTTGATTAAATAAATGCAGCCTTGGTGAGCAATACGAGACTTAATCTGAATTGTTATATATTGTTTCAAATCAGTAAAATATGAGCATCCAGTTTCCATAACAGTTCAGATGCTGCCTAAAGTACACATTGAGGGTTTGAAACACTCACAAGAATGGCTATCAGACTCGTCTCGTCCAACACCTCCCCGCCGGTCTCATTGTTCAAACCCTCGGATGGTTTCTGTTTCCACAGGAACACCTTAAAAATACAGTTCAAATATATAGCAGTGGTAAATGAGCCTTCTGCCTTTGTGTCTTTTGAAGACGCTCCCATCACCAAACCTGTTAATGAAGTGTTGTTTTTGGCGGCCTGTTTTAATTTTAGTTTTCGTCTAGTCTTTGTGTGAAGCTGTCATTTTAGTTTTTATTAGTTTTAGTCAGGTTCATACTCTTTTTAGTCTAGTCAAGTTTCAGTCAACTAAAAGTCTGAGCATTTTAGTCTTATTTTAGTCATAATTATCCATGACTATTTTCGTCTAGTTTTAGTCGACGAAAACTGATGACATTTAGTCTAGTTTTAGTCAATGAAAATTGTGTTTTATTCTCTTTTTAATAATGCAATTCTATTTAACCCAGTCAATATAGTATAAGTACCTATTAGTATAGACAAAACCAAAAGTTTCTTTTAGCCAAACCCATTTCAAACAAGGTTATCTTATTATATTATTGTTACCTTATAGACTCAAAAATACATGCAAAGACACTCTGATTTGAATTTACAACATTTATTTTACCAACCAAACATGTTAGAAGCACACACACGTAAATTTAAATAAATAAAAACAATAAATAAAATAGCATCACATGACAATGCCAGAAAAAAAATAATACATTCAAGTTTAATAAAGAGAAACAAGGTGCTTGAATGCTCGAGCTACAATAACGTACTAAAAAGTGCAAATGAAATGTGTGTGTCTATTAACTTACTTGTATTGCTTGTAAACTGGGGTCAGATGAAGCCGGCCATCGGTCCCTTTCTCTGTGTCAGACTTAACTTTGTTTGTTGTCGTCTTCTAAATAATGCCGCGAGTGGGGCTCGAGGAAGTGACGTCGCCTGCGTCTGCGCAGCGTGTTCCCATGTCCTTGGCTTTCCCGCGGAATTGGGCTACTTTAACACTGTTGCCACGGGTTGTTTTTCATGTCCGCGGGTTGAAGCGACCCCAATAACGTGATATTTAGCCCCTGGAATGCGAACTTTACCGGGGAACCCCCCTCGAAATGCGATTGGGCTAGTTTTGGGCTAGTTTTGAGTAGCAATTGGGCGGGTTTTGTTGCGAAAACAAATTGGTTGTGGTTTATTTTGTAAACCACATTTAGTCTCCTTTTTATGCATCAACGATATTGCATTATACATTTAATTATCGTCATCGTCACATGACCAGCATTTACGTTGCGTCTCGTCTCGTTTTCGTCACGTGATAAAGGTTCGTTGACGACGATTTTTCGTCATAATTTTCGCTGACGAAAGCAACACTGGTTCAGTGTGACCCGCGTCATCTGTTTTTGGTGTATGGTTACAGCTGACAACTTTATGCTTTCATCTTCAGTGATGGCGAGACGGTGTGACCCAGGTCAGGGTTATTTACTGCACAACAGGACCATTCTATTTTTTATAATCATTTTATGGTACTCTTTGAACTTTCTCTTTTAATTAAACTGAATGACAGAATTTTATGCTGAAAACAAGACATTTCATCAGGTACACTGATTATATTGATTACATACACTAATTTTATAATTGTGTTGAATAATGTGTCTCTCACTGTATTTGTGTAATGAACTCTTCCGTTCACTTCATCCATTTCTCCCTCCGTCCCACAGGAAATGACCGGGAAAAGCAACAGGAAATGGCTTCCATTAAATTCACCGCGGCAGTTGTGATCTCGCAGTGTTACTGCCGACACCGGAAAAATCTGTGTGTATATAAACAATTCAATGAATCAAACTTGAACATGTAAAGAATACTGGATAATGTAACATACTTTTCTGGCATTTGGGGTTGGTAAGATATTTGTTTTTGAAAGAAGTCTCTTCTGCTCACCAAGACTGCATTTATTTGATCAAAAATTCAGTAATATTGTCAGATACTATTACAATTTAAAAGAACTGTTCTGTGAATGTTGTAAAGTCCTGTGATGTAAAGCTGTATTTTCAGCATCATTAATCCAGTCTTCAGCATCACATGATCTTCATAAATCATTCTAATATACTGATTTGATGCTCAAGAAACATTTCTGATTATTATCATTGATGAAAACAGTTGTGCTGCTGACATGGGCGGCGCTAGGGAGGGGCTAGCAGGTGCTCCAGCACCCCCAAGAAAAACCAAAGCACCCCCATAAAAAATGAAATAAAATAAAAACATTTGACTCATTAAACACATGCATAAATACTGCAATGCAATAACGTGATTTGCAGTCGCACCTAATGTCAGCATTTTATTTAAAAAATGGATCGGTTCCTTGTACCAAATACTATTGGCCTGCCCCGACTAAAGATTTTTCTAGTCAACTATTCGCACATTTATATTAAATTGATAGTATAATAACCATTTAGGTTTTTGTTACATTATAACTGTTTCATATAGCCTAGGGGAGCACGGGGCACAAAGTAACGCGGGGTTAGTTGTAACACACGTTTTTTTAATATTTCCACACATGCTAGCATAACCAAATTTACAGTATTTACTAGTTACCATATCAACATTATATAGAGAAAAAAAAGTGTGCCAAAATTCAAGATATCGCTGAACATTTATTTTACCATAGTAAAATTATATTTCTGGCTTAAGTAAATTTTTCATCTCAGTTTTATTACTAATTTAAAATGAGACAAATCTGCTATTATTTTAATCTCCAATCTGTTATTTATCAGTTTAGATAGTTTTTTTAATGCCTCGATAACTAGCAGAAGACACTAACCGGTTTTAATTTAAAGTTGCACAGATGGGGTTAGTTGTAACGCGTTACAATCTGCCCTGCAGTGCTATTCTATGACATTAGTGATGTAATTCACACTATTTACTTTAATACATTTTAATGAGAAACGACGAGAAACAGGTGAATAAAGACTGACAATCATTGTTTAATGTTCAGAAATTATTATTTAATTAATTATAAAGCATTTTGGCTCGTTTATATGGGCCGTCCCAGGCATGGTTGCAATATGTTCATTGTCAAACTAAAAAATCAGATTACTTTTAATTATTAAAAAACGCCATTATTTTATTTAAAATAAATAATAATTTTATTTTATTGACAAAATATTTTAGTCTGTCTTGTATATTTTTTTCATAAGATCAGATTACCTTTTAGCCTGTCATATGGTCACGTTACAACGTGCCCCTCAGCTGTTACAATGTACCCCACCTACGGGGCATGTTGTCACATTTCACTTCCAACTTTGAGGGTAAATAAAGAAAAACGTATACACTGTGAAACAAAGTGACATATTTGTACTAGGCAAGTGTGAAATTACTGTGGATAAAAAAATTATACTCTGAACAGGAAGTGGATTTACACAATTTGAGAAAGTCAAAAAGAGTTACTTTGTGCCCCGCTCTCCCCTATAATAACCATTTAGGTTATTATTTATGCCTATTATTTAGGCGTATTATTCCGCGCTCAAACGCACGCATAACGCTTGCCGCAAAGCACCGGCTAAAGTAATGATTATGAATGCATCGGGGAAAAATACATTTTAATTATTTATTAATAAACTAGTGCTTTCTCAGAATCAACATCTTCACAGTGGACGTGCCTTTAATAGAGAAATGCACATATACGGACTACATAATCAGAGAAGATTTGTTTTTAATTTTAATTGGTTTTCAAGCTTTCTGCAGATTTATTTCTTATGTCTGTGAGCTGGTTCATTGTTGTGACGCGCTCCATTCACAGAGACTGCATGATACGACAGAAAGCACATCCAGAAATGACGGAAGTATAAGCTCTTTCCGCAGGAAAAAATAAATAAATAAAAATAATTGCGTGCGCGCCCCCATGCAGTAGGCTAAGCGCGATACTACTCCCACATTCCTCATAAACATTTGAAATGCGCCTATATAGTGATTTTATTATTCATATAAAAATAATAATAATAACAACCTGTTTTGGTCATATTTACTATTAATTGCCCAGCTCCCCCCGTCATTGATCTAGCACCCCCTCAGCACCTGTGTTCAACATTCTCTGGCGCCGCCCCTGGCTGCTGATTTTTTTTTTGTGGAAACTGATTTTCAGGTGTGTATTTCAATTGTGTATTTTCCAGGATTCTTTGATTAGAAAGTTCAAAACAGCATTTATTTGAAATGGAAATCTTTTTGTAATATTTTAAATTTATTTAATGCAGGGATATTATAATTAACTAAAAGTAAAAGTCATAAAAAATAAGCATTTCATTTTAAATTTACTTTGCAATATTTATTTTCATTTAGCTTAATTTTAAATGTGCTAAAATAACTACATTTTATGGAGCCCCTAAAGGGACATTTGGAAAAATAAAAAAATGAAGTCTTTCACGTGCACACAATAAACTTTTTGCGAGATCAAGCTTTACAGTTTCAGGTTGTGTCACTATTTTAAACTTGGCCTTCAATACGAAAACATTGTTTCTGTTCTTGCATTCCAACACGGATAAATCATCACTGAGCGGCATAAGAACAGCAGGCTATATTCCATCTGAACAATATAACATCTCAGGACTGTACATCTGTACATAACTTCTCAAAACTTTTCATCTGTAAAATATCGATGCAATACGATTCACCCATATTACAATGCAGTGCGATCAAATTTCGAATTGATTCAATTCAACACAATGCGATTCGATGCAATATGAATGATGTAATGGAAAAAATATGATCGCTTATATTTCTTTGGTTCAGACAGACAGCGAATCATAAATTAACTTAGTTAGATATTTGCATGACTTTCTAACATTTACAGATGAAGAATATACCTGTCACATGTCTGTTATGCACTGAGGAAAACACAATGTCTCAAATACATTAAGCAGCACAAATATATTCTCTGTTTGCCGTGGTGCATCGATCTGATCCATGATCGACATTAAGGGCTGATTAATAATAAGTGTCCACAAATGAATTAGATTGTGTGAACGTAATGTGCCGTTTATGGAACCGCTTTAGCCCCGATTGATTTGTTAGGTTATTTCAAATCAGGTTTTGGACTTTAATCACCACTTTTCTTCAGGTTTCCGTAGTGTTGTGATACGTCATAAAAGGGGAAAGGGAAAAGGGAAAGGGGAAAGGGAAGTGGTGTGTGGCCAAGTATGGTGACCCATACTCGGAATTTGTCCTCTGCATTTAACCCATCCAAGTGCACACTCACAGCAGTGAACACACACCCGGAGCAGTGGGCAGCCATGTTGCGGCGCCCGGGGAGCAGTTGGGGGATCGGTGCCTTGCTCAAGGGTCTCACCTCAGTCGTGGTATTGAAGGTGGAGAGAGCACTTGTTATTCACTCCCCCCACCGACAATCCCTGCCGGACCTGGGAATCGAACCTGCAATCTTTGGGTTACAAGTCCAACTCTCTAACCATTAGGCCACGGCTGCCCCGGCTGCCTCAATGCGCTTGAGAAACAATTTAGAGAGGAGAAATCAATCTACATATAAAATATTGGTCAGATTATTGATCACTTTCTAAACAATAAAAGTGTAGCGCATCCACTAGTAATTATATATATAAATAAATAGTTTTTTTACCAATGCAAATATGTTAGAAACGATGCATCGTGATACAAATGCCAACTTGTAGCCAATGCACACTTTTTAAACTGATGTATCTCATCTAGGGTTGCAAAATTCCAGGAATTTTCAAGACTGGTTCAAGAAAAAAAATTCCGGAAATTTACCGAAAATTTTACGCCCTTTGCAACCCTAATCGCATCGTTAACTTTTTTATGCCGATGCACCGAGCGATTCAGTGAATCTTCCCATCCCTACTTCTTTGCACACAAAGTGATGCACACCGGAAACTGTAACGCGTGATCTAGCAAAAAAATTCTCGTGAGCACGGGAAAGTCTTTTATTTTTGCAAATGTCTCCTTAGGGGCTCCGTAACATTAGACTGAAATAAAAATGTATAAAAACTATATAGACATATATAAAAAAGATGAAAAATAACTAAATACAAGAAGAACACAATTACTAAATTACACTTTGATTAAAATTAAAAAGAGAGCATAAAAATCAATTACAAATATAAAAACTAAAATATCGCAATAACACTTAAATAACTTTAGCGTTTAACTTTAACTGCCTTATGAAAAACTGTCACTTATGATAAATTTAATGCATCTTTCAAAATGATACACACACATTTACTTTTATAAAAATGCACCTACAAAAATACATGACTTTAATTAGCATTAAGTAAGCAATAGTATTGGTTACCTGTAGCATCTGTGTGTCCACAGTAACAGTAAGAGCTCCGCCCTCACAGTGGCAGCTGAGCGCCTCCCTGCTTCTGTCTGTCATGATGTTATCCTGCCGCCCGTCTGAAGACCTCAGGTCTGAGTCTGACCCTCCTGAACCACAGACACGGCTCCGTCACAAACCCTAGGGAGCGAACCTCGCCGTCTACACAGGCAGCTGCCTTGTAAGACCACATCCTAACTTAACCTACTGAATGTTTTTTAAAAAATAGTTAATGAAACCGTAGTATTAAATAGTTTAATCTGACCTTGACAAAAAAAAATCAATCTGATCAAATATTCAAGAAAATTTTAAAAATCAACCTTTTCCACCTTCTCTTAGTCTGACGACGAAGCGATTGGCCAGATCAGCCTCGGTGTACGAGGTCACTTTGGGAAAGCCGTTCTGATTGGCCCATTCTAGAAGGTCGGGGGTGCTGAGGAGGTCAGAGGTCACGGTGCTGGTCATGCTGAAGCCGGAGGCTTGAGTTCGGTACGGCGGACTCACGCTGTTGGATGACTGAACGAAAGAGACGCAACTGTTCATAGTTGAGAAAGCATTTTTGGAAAAGCGCACAGGTTAGAAATACAAATGTAACTTACATAGACCCTGACGTGACCTTTGACCTCTGGAGCCACCAGAGCCCAGTTGACTGGAACCGCACCGCTGAGGATCAGGACAATCCTGTGGTACGCTGAACAAGCCACTGGAGGCAGCAGAGAGACAGATACCTCCACCTGCAGAGAGCTGAGAGAGAGAGACACTTTAAAGGGTTATAGTTCACCCAAAAATGAAAATGTGTGATGGCCGTTTTAATATGGATGCGTGCACTTTATTTGACTACTTTTGGACCGTTGAACAAAAACACCCACCCATGCCATTATAGAGCTTGAAAGAGCCAGGACCATTTTTAATATTACTCCGATTGGATTTGTCTGAAAGAAGAAAGTCATATACACCTAGGATGCCTTGAGTGTGTGTAAAACATGGGCTAATTTTCATTTTTGGGTGAACTAACCCTTTAACATTCATTACTTTATTTTTCACAGTACCTGTGGTGTGCTGTCAATTATGACAGACAATCATTGAAATTTGTTAAATAATAAAAGAAAACAGCAATGGTCTTATTATGGAGGCCTGGTAGGGAATCAGAAGGTTTAAATATAGAAAAATAAAACTTGTGTTTTTATTAAAATGAACAGAAAGGCAATGTATTACCTGGATTATTTAATTAAAACATTCTTTATATTGTTTTTATTGTCCTGTTTATGCATGCCTTTATGCATGTATTTTCCTTTCAATGTATATCTTTATTTAAGTTTAATAAATTGATCAATTATTATAATTTTCTTACCTTTTATTTATTTTATTTAACTTTTTATGACTTCTATTTTTTAAATACTTTATACAAAAAACATTTTGAATTTAAAAATGACATCCTTTTTATGTAAAGCAGCTTGAAATTTTTATGTCATGTTACATTATTAGATTATTTTATTAAAACATTAATTATTTTATTATTAATTAGATTTATTTATTTTTAATGGCATTTTTATGTCTCTCATTTTCCTTTCAGTCTATATCGTTATTTCATTTTAAAGGTGTCATGACATGGATTTTTGTTTTATTATTTTAATATGTTCCTTGAGGTTTACTTACGTTAATAAAGTTTTTTGCAAAAATAAATAAATAAATATGTGGAAAAATTATTATTATTTATTATTCTGAAACTCTCTAAAATGAGTTGTTTTTAAGGGGCGTGTCATTTAAGGCTTCCTCAGTAATCAGCTACTGTTATAATTGGCTAACGTCATTGCAAAGGAAACGGTATCAACGCCCCCTCGCTATTGCATATGTGTTTGACAACAATCAAAATAAACAGGTCCATTTACTTACGGTTTGTGATGCAGCTGCAGTCAGGTCTAGTACTGCTTCATCTATCAAGAAATGTTTCTTTGTGAACTCTCCATGACACTGTGCCTCGTTTACAAAACAAAATGCTCCGATCAATCCTCAGACACGATCCGGGATGCCATTAAATATAAACTATCCACTTGTTCCTTATGCTGGGAAACTTCTGATATCTGTACAAAGACGCGAACGATCTGTTTAAACCAAACACGTCAAAGCGAACGTTCTTTCACCCCATTCGTCCAGGCAACAGACTAAAGCGCATGGACGGTGTCAAAAAGTGAACATGCATCTGTATACTGTATCCAGTGTAGACAAGATAGCAGCAGTGATTGTAATCTCTATTTGCTTTTGACGTGACGCGATGCGACACTCGCATTCAGCGTAATCAAGTGTCAGCCATTAGCAGCTGAATGCCAGTGGGGCGGGGCCTATGGTGAGAAGATGACTATTCGTCGATGCCTTGCTCTGGAGGCAGTGTTTATGCAAACGACTGCATCCAGTTGATGTCACCTTGCCCCTCAGACCTAAAATGAGCCATTTTTGGAGCTTGATTAAATAAATGCCTTGTTTATAATGAGGAGGACATTTTAAGATATGAAACTTGCAGGATGTTTTAATAGTACAAAGACCAAAACATCAAGGCAAATTTGATTTCTCATGTCATGACCCCTTTAAATAATGTATCTATTTTGTCAATTTTAATTTCTTACTTTTAATTTTTTATTTACATTTTAAGTAAGTTTTACTTACTTTTTATTTATTAGGCACCTTTTTAATGACTACTAATTACAAAAAAATTTTTACTAGGTTAAAAATTACTAGTAGTAAAATTTTAATTTTAATTATTTTTATGCAATATTTTTGTGTAAAAAAAACCCATCATTTTATGTACGTTCATGTAAAGTGCTTAAAGAAATGTTTCCAGTTCAACTGAACTTTTGAAAACATTTAAATTCACTCTTGAATCTCTGTTTGTCAGTCTTAATTAACCGGATGCACTCTGTTTCCGCTTCTCGTCTCAGTTTGAGATGTTCCACTCAGACTTGAGAGCTTGACTCACCCGCACAGGCTGGATCCTGAGGACCAGAGGCGGATGATGTGGACCTCCGTCTCCACGGGCTGGTCTGACGGGACGCAGCCGTGAACCTCCTGCTCTTGCAGCTCTGACGCCAGATAGTTCTGAGACAGAAACGGAGACCGCAGGCGGCACTCACTCGGCATGCTGGCATCTGGAGTCCAGACGGAATGAAAATGAAGACAAAATAAAGCACAAGCCAATTTTCATACAATTTAAATAAAAGGATGTGTATGTGTTTTTACCCTCCCCCAGACGGAGGTAAACGTGGTTCGCACGGACAGTGTGCATGAGTGACGAGACGGTGGCGTGATGCTGGAGGATCCAGCGAAGCAGGACTCGCGGCCGCCACGGCAGAGAAGGAACATTTGTCACGCGGATGGACAAGCTCGAAGAGACGGCCGTGGAGTTAAGAGACACCTGGGAGAGCAGGTGAATGCCTAGATTATATGTTTCTCTAATTAAGGCAACTGTAAGTTTATTTTTAAAGTAAAATACCAGTTTCAACATCATAAACCGAATGGCGTCTTACTTTCCCGCGTTCCCGGGAAAGTTCCCGTTTATTTCTATAGTTTTTAATACAATATATATCATTACAAAGCAGCTTCACATTAATAAAAAAAGGCCATCCAAGAAGCAGAAGAGTTTGTTTTTTGATGGGAACAGATTTGGAGTAATTTTCATTACATCACATGAATCCTCTGCAGTGAATGGGTGCCGTCAGAATGAGAATTCAAACATCTGATAAAAACATCACAATAATCCACCGGTAATCCACACAACTCCTGTCCAGCAATTAATGCCTTGTGAAGCCAAAAGCTGTGTGTTTGCAAGAAACCAATCCATCGCAAAATTACATCCCCAAATCAGAAAAAGTTGGGACAGGAGCAATTTAGGGCTAGTAATGAGGTAAATTGGTTAAATAATGATGTGATTTGAAACAAGTGATGTCAACAGGTGATTGTAATTATGATTTGGTATAAAAGCAGCATCCAAGAAAGGTCTAGTCCTTTAGGAGCAAAGATGGGCCGAGGATCGCCAGTTTGCCAACAAATACGTGAGAAAATTATTGAAATGTTTAAAAACAATGTTCCTCAAAGAAAGATAGGAAGAGATTTGGATATTTCACCTTCAACAGTGCATAACATAATTAAAAGATTCAAGGAATCTGGAGGAATTTCAGTGCGTAAAGGACAAGGGCGCAAGCCTAAGCTGAACAACCGTGATCTCCGATCCCTCAGGCGGCACTGCATCAAGAATCGTCATTCATCTATAAGCGATATCACCACATGGGCTCAGGACTACTTTGGCAAACCTTTGTCAAGTACCACAATACGTAGTTACATCCACAAATGCCAGTTAAAACTGTACTGTGCCAAAAGGAAGCCCTATGTTAACAGTGTCCAGAAGCGCCATCGACTTCTCTGGGCTCGGAGGCATCTGGGATGGACCATCACACAGTGGAAACGTGTACTGTGGTCAGATGAATCAGTATTTCAGGTATTTTTTGGGAGGAATGGACGCCGTGTGCTCCGGACCAAAGAAGAAAAGGATCATCCAGACTGTTACCAGCATCAAGTCCAAAAGCCAGGGTCTGTCATGGTATGGGGTTGTGTCAGTGCCCTTGGCAAAGGTAACTTGCACTTCTGTGATGGCACCATTAATGCTGAAAAGTACATAGAGATTTTGGAGCACAATATGCTGCCTTCAAGAAGACATCTTTTCCAGGGACGTCCATGCATATTTCAACAAGACAATGCAAAACCACATTCTGCACACATTACAAAGTCCTGGCTGCGGAGGAAGAGGGTACGGGTACTTGACTGGCCTGCCTGCAGTCCCGACCTGTCTCCAATAGAGAATGTGTGGCGCATTTTGAAGTGCAAAATGCGACAACGAAGACCCCGTACTGTTGCCCACCTTAAGACTTGTTTGCAGGAAGAATGGGACAAAATTACACCTGAAACACTTCATCACTTGGTGTCTTCAGTCCCTAAACGTCTTTTAAGTGTTGTGAAAAGGAATGGCAACATTACAAAAATGGTAAATGCTTTACTGTCCCAACTTTTTTTGGAATGTGTTGCAGGTCTGAATGACAGGAAAGGATGTATATTTACAAATGACATGAAGCTGACCAGACAAAACATGAAATATTTTGTGTTCATATTGTCTGCAATGAAATACAAGTCAAAGTAAATTTAGAAATCACTACTTTCTTTTTTTATTTGCGTTTTCCATTCTGTCCCAACTTTTTCTGATTTGGGGTTGTATTATTTTTTTACTTCAAACCGCTGCTTCCAGCTAAACTACTATCCATAATATTGCTTTCTCCAATGAAAACATCGTCTCATCTGAATCAGGAGATAAATCTGCACAGATGTGGGTGGTTTTGGTTTGATGTGAGAGGACAAAGGGGATGGACTTTTTCACTGGAGGAAGCCTTATTATAGACCATGGATTAGTATTTTGGCCAGGAGCAAAGTTAAAAATATATTTTTTATTTATTTATTTTTAATCGGCTGTTTGGACTCTCATTCTGACGGCACCCATTCACTGCAGATGATCCATTGCTGAGCAGGTGATATAATGCCACATCTCTAAATCTACATCTCCAAATCTGTTCCCATAAATAAACAAGCTCAAATACATCTTGAAATGAGCGGGAGTACATTTTTATTTTTGGGTGAACTATTCCTTTAAAAAAAAACAAAATTAAACAGTCAGATCAGTGAGTCAGTGTGGGACGATAAGCAACATCACACACCTGCACCAGCACGTTGATGTTGTGCGACAGTCCCTCATTTTCCAACACCCAATGCACGGTATGCTGGGAGCTCAGCACCAGAATCACCGGCCGGTTGATGGGCCGAGAGATGGTCAAAGGTCTTAACACCACAGTTACCTGCAGACAGGACACCCAAATGTGATGTTTGGACACCAACTGGACAAATACGAGCAGGCAAATATCTCATACTTGTTTGTTGGAGGCTTTTCCCACAGAAATCACATGGGTCTCTTTAGCTCCGCCCTCTCTGGCTGCACAGCCTGGTCCCGCCTCAAAGCACTCCAGTTGAGCCCGTACTGGATGCAGCGCCCCCACAGGCCATATGGAGCACTGCAGCTCTCTGTTGGACACTGACACACACAGAGATGACTTAAAGGGGTCATGAACTGAGAGATCAAAATTCTCTTGATCTTTTGACATATAAGAGATCATTGTACTATAAAAACATCCTGTAAGTTTCAGAACTCAAAACTTTGTCATTAGTCTAAAAACAGCTTATACTGAAGCCAGTCTGACAAAATTACAGCTTTTGGAATGTTCTACTCTATGACATAATAGTGTGGATAAGCACTGTCTCCGCTGAAGATCAACAACATGTATAAATGTATAATGTATAAATTATACAATGTATAAATATATTGTAGAAACTTAATTTCCTGTAAAGCACTTTGCAACGATTGTTTCGTAAGAAGCGCTATACAAATAAACTTGAATTGAATTGAACATCGCTGCCTGTTTAGCCCCGCCCACCAATTCTGCACCGCTGCCTGTTTAGCCCCGCCCACCAATTCTACACTGCTGCCTGTTTAGCCCCGCCCACCAATTCTAAACCGCTGCCTGTTTAGACCCGCCCACCAATTCTACATTGCTGCCTGTTTAGCCCCACCCACCAATTCTACGCCGCTGCCTGTTTAGCCCCGCCCACCAATTCTACATCGCAGCTTGTTTAGCCCCACCCACCAATTCTACACTGCTGCCTGTTTAGCCCCACCCACCAATTCTACATTGCTGCCTGTTTAGCCCCGCCCACCAATTCTACGCCGCTGCCTGTTTAGCCCCGCCCACCAATTCTACATCGCAGCTTGTTTAGCCCCACCCATCAATTCTACACCGTTGCCTGTTTAGCCCCACCTACAAATTCACACCGCTGCCTGTTTAGCCCCACCCACCAATTTGCACATGTGGTGTTTATGAGAGAGGCAAATGCTGGGGCCTGTACCATGAAGCCGGATTTGCTGGATAGCCAGGTAAGTTTCAGTTTAGTTTGCACCAATCCTGGGTTTTAGGTACCATGAATGTGGCTTGGCTTTTAGCTGCATTCATTGCCATAGTAACTTACACTGCACAGCTAACCTGCTCTGGGGCAGGTTATGTTCTGAGTTAGAGATCTCAAACTGAAATTCGACCAATCAGATGTGAGCAAAGTGACACATGTCTGACACAAATAAGTCACTCCCCCAGTTTCTCTTCCTAAAAATTAAAGGTCACTATGGAGTACCTTAAAAAATACAACAAAATTGTCTGGCTTTAATGATAATTACAATTTACATATGATTTATATAATTATAATATCACTTATATTAGTATTACTCCATTACACACAAGCACTTTTAGTTTAACAATTATTATAAAGCATTTATTTTAAATGAATATTAATATATACAGATTATATGTAAAATAAATAAGTGGTAGAATCAATAGATAACAATTTAAAAATGGCTACATGTGACCTTACATGTTCGAGTCTCTATCACTATATATTATCATCAACTATATAAACTAACTTCAGAAGTTTCACTGATAGAGCAAGATGATCTCCTCTTTCATGGACAAGTACTTCACACATTCACGTGCACGTGCTCCATTAACTCAGGATCAAGCCTGAGTTGACAGAGAAAGTTGATGATCAGCTTCATGGTTCCAACAAAGCCAGATTGGAGTGGTTTGGTTTTGTCAACTCAAAACTTATCCTATAACTCTGAATTTGTTCATCTACCATCATGGTACAGGCCCCTGGTCTATGCAGAAACCAAATGATTAAAGATGCTCTGAAGACAACAAAACGCTGTGCAGTGCCAAGTTGTGGAAAAAAAAAAAACAGTGTTTGTATTGCATTCCTTCTGATCCCAATGTTAGGAAAGAGTGGATGAACATTATTTTTTAATGAAGATCCAGACCGCGTCAGTAAGAACTTGGTCCTTTTCACTTCATTTTACAAACAAGGCACAATTCGACATGGGATTTTCAGAAAGATTGAAACTAAAAGACGATGCTGTGCCGACTATATTGGATCTGACAGTAATGTCGCAAAGTAACTGTTTTTATTGGTCACTATTGCTTTGTCTCTTCTTACAGATTGTTTGATATGTATTGAGTTATTTATGCATTTTTGACCTAAATCACTGCAGCATCCATCTGTGAGGAATGAATGTCGGCTGTCAAACATACACAACTGTTAGCCAATCACAGCAGTGGGCGTTTACTTCCTCTGCCACGCTTATTCAAACAGAGCGTTCTGATGAGGGGGTTAAAAACAGGACAGAAAATAGCTTATTCTAAATTATGATGTTTTTTGATGTCATTATAAGTGAACCTCAGAACAGTACAAAATAAAAACAAAGGCAGTTCATGAATCATGACCCCAATTCATACATTTTTTTAATTCATAAAAACATCAAGATCACAGAACAAAAACTTTCAGAACAATGTGTTAGTATTTTCTTTCATTGCAACCAAAGAATTTGATAATACCAGTGTTATTTCAGTAACGCTATTATAGTTTTTATTAATATTTTGAATTAGTTTTTATTTTTATATCATTTAATTTTTTACTAATATTATGTTTTCAGTTTCTGATTTAATCTTAGTTTCATTTTTAACAATTTTATGTGCTTTTGTCATTTATATTAGTTTTTGAAATAGCTTATATATTTATATTTTCCTTTTAGTTTAATTTGTAGTAATTTTATGTTTTGTTTCCCCATTTATGTTCCTTTTCAAATCAGCTTTTATATGTTCAGTTTTATTATTTTTTAGTTATTCTCTAATGAGCTTTTTTCCTTTTTTTTAATAGGTTTAATTTATTTCAATTTTTATTATAGTTTTTCCTCCCCAAATTAATAATTTTGGTGATTCAGTTTAAACTTATTTCAAGTAGCTGCCAGGGCAACATGTCTCTTAGTTTTTCATCTAATATTTATATTTTAGGCTATTTTTGCTTTTTGTGTTATGTTTTTAAACCTTACTGTCCCCTGATATGTAATTATTAATATTGTATTTATACAGTACCATATATTACAGCTGATTACTGTACCATGGTATGTCCCAGTACTCCAGAACACACACATGCTAACACTTACTCATGCGTATTAAACGTAACAGCTTACGTCCAACTCAGAGACGCAAATGAAACTCACACTCCTGTCATACACGGCGCAGGACACTGTTAATGCATTCACACAAAATCACACACATCTGCGCAAGCTTTCACATGTGTCTGGCTGCTCTCTCTTTCACCTGCATTACTGAAACAACTGAAAGCACAGCTTTAGAATCTTTTGTATTCTGAGTGACCCGGTGGTCATTTCAAGTGGGTTTTTACCTGCAGTTCTGACCACAGCCAGCAGGAGGAAGAGTAGAGCACCGCCCGTCCAGGGCATCATCCTTCAGCACTTCACAGATTTCAGACAGAATTCAGTCTACACCAACACACCACCTGAGGCATGTGTCAGAGATGCAGAAACAAGACTGAAGGAATTTAAGCCAGCACATCAATATTCAGATTATATATATTTTTTAAGACTTAAACTTTTTATTTTAAATCATAAGCTCATAACAGTCATAAAACATCCCTTATGAAAATTAACCATTATTGAACCAAAAAAAAAACAACAACAACAAAAACATGGTTACTACAGTTGAACCATGGTAACCATAAATTAACCATGATTTTGCTACTCTAACTATAGTTAACCTTGGTATTTGTAGGAAAACGGGTTATACAAATGGTAATCAATATGCCAAAAAAAAACAGTTACTACACTTTTACTACAATAAAACCAGTTAGTTTTGGTAAGGGAAAGCGTTTTTCAGTGTAACTACACACGGTCTCTATATTTCGTGCTCAACACATGTTCTGCACACTAATTACAGAATGTGTGTAATGATGTTTTTATAAAATATATTAAAAAAATAATAATAAAAAATTAAGAATTTATGAACAATTTACTAAAATAACAATAATGACACAATTCCACGCTCAATTTAGTAAACAAATACGACTTAAGCAAAATAGATTAATTAAACTTAATTTAATATACCTATTGTTTAATTTTAACCCATCTTTTATCATATTTTAATAAATACACATTTAGTTCCTCCAAAACTCACCTGCAGCTAGGCTTGGACCCAAATGAAATCACTGATGCGCCCGTTTACTCGCTCACCGAGACCCCCAGCAGAGGACAGGACAGCAGTATCAGACCGTGGACTGGACCCTGAATGGACAGCGCAGAAGAGTTGGTATAGGTTGATCCGCGTCTTCTGATGGGGTGCGAAAAGTTCGGCTCAGCTGATGTAGTTCAGAGGGGGGCGGGGCCGAGCGGTGCGGAGACGTGCGAGCTGGAGGCATGGGCGGAAATCCCGGGGGGGTCGGGGGGGACAAGACCCCCCCTAGCTGAGGGTTGTC
The DNA here is from genome assembly GCA_023376895.1 of Aspiorhynchus laticeps. Classification (NCBI taxonomy): domain Eukaryota; kingdom Metazoa; phylum Chordata; class Actinopteri; order Cypriniformes; family Cyprinidae; genus Aspiorhynchus; species Aspiorhynchus laticeps. Next base: position 63,375 of record JALXFT010004513.1, on the reverse strand, counting down.
CCCCCTACAAATATGATTAAAAAAACCATGCTGTGTATTGTAAATAATATTTTATACTATATTTTATAAAATAATTGTGTAAGAAGTAAAACAGCATAAACGCAAACGGGGCAAAAATGCGTTTTAAGTTTAGCACATTTTGAGTCTCCCCCTCCCTTGCCTCACAGTGCTTTGGTCCAAATGCTTTCCTCTTTTATATCACACAAGTCCAGTGAGAAAGAACAAAGCCTCGGTAGTTGTGGAACTCCAGTAAGGCTGTCGATTTTATTCACTTCAACATCGGATGAAGTGATTGTTTTCTCTTTGCGAGAGCAGCGTGTTTTTGAGAGGGCAAAGAACATCTGCGTGCGAGGGAAGAGATTCGCGCTCGCGCATTATATTAAGGCAGCGGCTATTTACACTAAGTGCAATATTTACACTGTTAGGATTTTCTGCTATTTATACTACTTATTGCAAATAGTGGCAATTATCTGCACCTCAGTATTGTAGTACATTATAAAACAGTATGCAATAACTTATTGAGTGTAAATTAAAATTTTAATTCAAATTATTAAATGGATACCACATTATTGGGACAATAAAGCCCTCCCTACACCTAACCCTACCCGATACTTTATTTTAACATTTTTGGTTATTTCCTTCATTTTTATTGAAAATAAATGCTTTTCTGATGTGATTTGAAATTTGAAAAGGGAGAAAAAAAGCTCGATTCGAACCCGGGACGATTGCGTCAATATGAGCGCTAGGTACACATTTCACCGTCTGCACCACTCGAGCGGATGACAGTCAGCAGACTTTTGTAATGTTGAACAGCCGAATCACACGTTGGTGGGCGGATTTAGTGTAAATAGCCATATTGTCACGCTCTCGGAGGGGAGAGCCAGGAGCAAGGAGCGAGGAGACCAGGAGATACAATCCAACAGGGTTTTTATTGAACCAAGGAAGACATATACACTCAAGGCAGACATATAATCACGGACATCAGACACAGGGAAAACCAAGGCTTAAGAACACTAGGGAGTAACGAGGAGAACTGAAACAGGTGGGGAGCAATCAAATACACAGCTGGGAGGAATGGAGACAAACGAGGACAGGAACAGGAAGACCAAATATGGGCACGAGAGGAGGGGAAACACTTGACATGGGGAACACAGGTCTGACACATATAGGCATGTGCTTTCGCGCTACAATAATGCACTCTCGACATTTGTCATTAAAATAACGCCTTAGTCTCCCTTCTACACCAGTAACGTTAGCTTTCCTCTGTGTATACATATCCTTACAAGTACAATTTTAGCTGTATTATTTGTGTCCCCTTCAAAAACTGCTCTTGAGAAATTGTATGTATATTGTCCCCCCCTACTGTTAGATGAAATTTACGCCCCTGGCTGGAGGCGGGAAGAGCTTTCCCGCGCGCAGAACTGAGGGAGAGAAAGGCTGTGTTCCAAATGCCATACTGCAAATTTTGGTATCGATCCGATACGAAGTAAATACAGGGCCAGTATCGCCGATACTAATACTTGTCATTTTTTAAAAAAACATACATTTAAATGTCCAACAACAATTTATTTATTTTTTTACAATAACTAATGTTGATATGACTAATATTATATTTACCTTAAAGCTATGTGGATATTATTTGCCTTTCTAAAAGGACTTTGCAGGCAGAGGAGCCCAGAACATGAAAGCAATGCACAGTTTCATGTTAAGTATCCCCCCCCCCCCCCCATAAAAAGAGTTATAAAAAAATGAACCTGGCTTAATAAATTAAGAACGTAAAATACAAAACTCAGTATACACCTTATTAATGTTGCAAACTAGATATACAAGTTAGCAGATGTGCCCAGAATATGAAAGCAACGCTCAAAGTTTTCAAATTATGCATTTTCCTCCCATAGAAAACCATTATAAAGAAAAGTTTAATGTCAGTGGCTTATTGAATGAAGACATTGATATGAAAAAGAACTATTAAACCATAACTCGTTTATTATTGAAAGGATTATCGTATGTACTGCATTTTCTGTTTATTTTATATTTACTGTAATAGATGTTTGTTATTATTGCAATAAAAAAAACTGATACGAAAAGGCCAAATTCTGTATAGTTTATAAAAAATATATACTATGAATGTACAGGTAAGCAGATGAACCCAGAACATGAATGCAACATGCTGAATTTCATTTCCTCTCATTGATAACCAATAGTTCAAGTTCAAGTTGAGCTTTATTGTCATTCTGCTACATGTGGGGACATACAGTGGAACGAGATGTCGTGCCTCACAGGACCACGGTGCTCCATAAATACAGACATACAACACTATAAACCTATACACAACTAACCTACTGACAGATTTTGACTAAGTATACTATATATAAATGTTTACCCTATACAACTAAAGATTAAAGATAAACAATACAAATACAAACTATACAAACTTTGCGAATGCTTCACATAAATACTGTACATGTGCAGAGAGAAACATTGTGAGTCAAGCAGCTGGCTGGGGAACAGTGCAAGATGATTTGTAGTGCATGAGCATGTAAACATACATATATTGCTGAGTCTTATTGTGGGATTGTGTACACACAGCAGTGTGAGGAAAAGTGTCTAGTGCATAGATGAGAGTGTGTTACTACAGGTGGTTTGTACAGGCCCACTCACCTGTGTGTAGCACACTTGAATTGCACAAAAAAAAGTTCACAGTTTTTTCTTTGGTGTGGTAAGGTTGGTGTGGTAAGGGGGGGGTCCATGTTTCAGGAGGTAGGGATTTGCATGGGTTTCTTTTAGAGGAGGGCGGGGTGATTTGGGTTCAAGGCTCTCACAGCCTGGGGAAAAAGCTGTTGAGCAGCCTAGCAGAGCGGGCTCTGATGCTCCGGTACCGTCTTCCTGGTGGTAGGAGCTGGAAGAGACTGTTGGAGGGGTGGGTGGGGTCCTTCACGATGCTGTTGGCTTTGCTGGAGCATCGTGCAAGGAAAATAAATGTCCAATGTCACCGATGATCTTTGCAGCTGTGTTCACTGCAAGCTGGAGGGTTTTGCGGTCAGCAGCACTGCAGTTCCCGTACCAGACAGTGATGCAGCTGGTCAGCACACTCTCAATGGTGCCCCTGTAGAATGTGGTGAGGATGGGTGGTGGGAGACTTGCTCTTTTCAGCTGGCGGAGAAAGTGTAGGCACAGTTGTGCCTTCTTGGAGAGTGACGTGTTGGTGGTCCAGGTGAGATCCTCTGTGATGTGCATCCCCAGGAATTTAGTGCTGCTGACTCTCTCCACAGTTGAGCTGTCGATGGTCAGTGGGGGGTGGTCAGTGGAGTTCCTCCTCCTGAAGTCAAACACAACCTCCTTTGTCTTCTCCACATTGAGGGACAGATTGTTAGCGCCACACCATTCAGCCAGCTGTGCCACTTCCTCTCTGTAGTGCGTTTCATCGTTGTTGCTGATGAGACCTACCACTGTTGTGTCATCAGCGAACTTGATGATGTGGTTGGAGCTGAACTTGGCAGTGCAGTCGTGGGTCAGCAGCGTGAAGAGCAGCGGGCTGAGCACACAGCCTTGTGGGGCACCTGTTCTCAGTGTGGTAGTGCTCGAGGTGTTGTGGCCGACACGGACTGACTGAGGTCTTCCGGTTAAAAAGTCCAGGATCCAATTACAGAGGGAATTGTTAAGGCCCAGCAGCTTTAGTTTATTTATGAGCTGTTGTGGGATTATTGTGTTGAATGCCGAGCTGAAGTCAATGAACAGCATTCTAACATAGGAGTTTTTATTTTCTAGGTGGGTAAGAGCCAGGTGGAGGGTGGAGGAAATTTGGACGGTATGCAAACTGGAGCGAGTTGAGTGTGTTGGGGAGGCTGGTTTTGATTTTTTGCATGACTAACCTCTCAAAACACTTCATTATGATTGGAGTCAGTGCTATGGGACGGTAGTCGTTTAGACAGGACACAGGTGATTTCTTTGGTACCCGTATGATTGTTGTGGATTTGAGACATGTGGGGACGACTGCCTGGCTCAGCGAGGTGTTGAAGATATCTGTTAGGACATCCGTCAGCTGTGCAGCACAGTCTTTCAGTACACAGCCAGGTATGTTGTCAGGATCCGCAGCCTTTCGTGGGTTAATCCTGGATAGGGTCTTCCTTACATCGGCTGCAGACAGACAGAGCGCCTGGTCATTGGGAGGTCTGGGCAGTTTTTGTGCAGGTGTGTCATTCTGCATTTCAAACCGTGAATAAAAGTGGTTGAGTGTATCGGGAAGGGATGGATCATCATCACATCACATCCTCCCAGTGTGTCTCTGCTGTCTGTGAAGTGATTGTTTATTTTTTGAGCATGTGACCGTTTTGCATTTTTGATGCCACAGGACAGATTGGCTCTTGCTGTTTTGAGGCTGCTTTATCTCCTGATCTGAATGCTTCATCTCTGGTCTTTAGCAGCCCACGAACCTCTGCTGTCATCCACGGCTTTTGGTTTGCACGTGTGGTGATGGTCTTGGTGACTGTCACATCATCAATACACTTTTTGATGTAATCAGTCACAGTTTCAGTGTATTCCTGCAGGTCTGTGCGGTTGTTGTAGGTGGCCGCCTCTTTAAACATGTTCCAGTCTGTGCACTGAAAGCAGTCCTGTAGTGTTGAAGTAGCATTTTCTTGCCAAATTGTGATGAGTTTTTGAACCGGTTTGGTGAGTTTCAGAAGTGGTCTATATGCTGGGATTAGCATAACAGAGATGTGGTCCGAGTACCCGAGGTGGGGGCGGGGTACAGCCTTGTAAGCGTTCTTTACTGTTGTGCAAACAAAGTCCAGTGTATTATTTCCCCTTGTTGCAAAGTTTACATGTTGGTAGAACTTTGGCAAAACTGTCTTTAAATTTGCGTGGTTGAAGTCACCGGCTATGATGAAAAAGATGTTGGGGTTATTTGTTTGTTGTTCACTGATGGCGCTATACAGTTCACGAAGCGCGTCCTTAGCGTTTGCACACGGTGGAATGTAAACTGCGACAATAACAATGGCCGTGAACTCCCGCGGCAGATAGAACGGTCGACACTTCACAAACATAAACTCCACCAGCGGTGAACAGTGTTTTGATAATACCGCAGCATTGTTACACCATTCTTTGTTGATATAAACACACAAGCCACCACCACGGCTCTTACCAGACAGTGCTGTGTCTCTGTCTGCTCGGTAGCAGGTTAGCCTGTTCAACTGAATGGCGGAGTCCGGGATGTTGTTGTTTAGCCATGTTTCAGTGAAAACAAACACACAACAATCCCTTGCCTCATGCTGTGTAGACCGACTGAGTTGAATTAAGTCCAGTTTGTTTTCCAGAGAGTGAACGTTTGAGAGCAAGAGTGTTGGGAGAGCCGGTCTTTTGGGATTAGCTCTTAGCCTAGCTCGTATACCTCCGCGCTTACCGCGCTTCCGTCCTCTCTCACTGCTTGCGACGCCGCCTTGTGCGGGTAGCATCAGTAGGCGGGGCCGTGGTCTCGAGGTCCGGCTTCAGCAGTAAACAAAGGCCTTGTAGCTTCTCAGCAGTCGCCGGCGAGAGTTCGTGTTTGTAAGCGTTGCCGATATCCAAAAGGCTTTGGCGGTCATGTGTTCTGGAGAGAATTCCTTATGAATTGCCCGTAAATCGACAATATTTTGAGACGAACAAATGACATTAAAAGACATAAAAGCACCGTCTTTGGGACCCGGAGCGGCCGCAGCGTCCGATCTCGCCGCCATCTTGGATCAGAAATATAAAAACAATATAAAAACATTTAACATGGTGTAATGGAGGAAGACAGTGATAAAGACCAAATAAATAAAGACTAAATTCAGTATACAATTTGTTAATAAAATATAATATGTGGCGAGCAGCTGAGCCCAGAATATATATGAAAACATGCTAAATTACATGTTAAGCATTTTACTCCCATAGAAAACTGTTATAATGAAAACATTTAAAGTGGCTTAATGCATGAAGAAATAATATTCAAAGGCCAAACTTTTCAAAAGTGCAGGGGATGGATGTGGTTTGTTTGTTAACAATAAAAACGATGAATACAATGACAGAAGGGTACAAAGGGTATAACATACAAGATATAAAAAGCTTCCCATTTAAATGAGTGATACTAGAAAAGTATAAAAACACACTCAGAACACACAGAAAATAAGTCAAAACTCTGTTGTGAAAATACACTCATTCAAAGTACCTGGAAAAGGGAGATGTAAATAACCATAACATAAGTTCCCGCCTCCTCAGCACGAGCTGACCGATAAATCTAACACACCAAGAGAGGCGGGACTTAAGGCAGAACAGCCAATCATCAGCCGGTCTCACTCAAAGCCGGTGTCATGTTTGAGAGGGAGGGGAGGGGAGAGGAGGCAGACGCAGCGAGCGCAGACACAGAGCGGTCAGAGAAACGGAGAGCTACTGCTGTAAGGCGTTTGTGCAAAACTGCGGAAAAAGTGCGGGTGTTGAACCCTCTCACCGGGAAAAGTGGGGCTGTTAAAACACCCACATCCCCCACGGGTGCGACGCCCCAACACTGACCACAGTTGCCAAGTGAGTACATTCAATACATTGATTGACACTCTGTCTGCTCGCAGTTAATAGCCAACCAGTGCAATAAAATAAGTGCTGCAGAGTAATTTGCCATATATGTTCCGCTCCTCATTGGAGAAAAATCACATTCAAAAAGAAGGCGCGTGACGCTGTAATCCAAGCGATGATAGAAGTAGACGTAGAGGCAGGGTGCGAACTACGGGGGAGCTCGGCTCCCCTTAATAAGACATGGGCTCCCCTGAAAAAGTGATTTGTGAAATTTTGGGGGGCCTGAAAAAATACTGACAATGTGTTATTTTGACGTGCAATTTCAGTTTTGTGTAATGTGCTCATCGTGGATTATTATGTGTAAAATTGCAAAAATATAATTTAATGCATGACGGCGATTTAAACCTAATTCACTTCAATAAAGATAACTATACATGCTATTCTTGTCATGAGCATCAAGGTGTGGGGGCGCTGCGGTGCAAATTCCGCTCATGTTTAGTACGTTAACTCAAAGCAAAGACTAAAGGGACTTTGCTCAAAGATTCGTAGAAACAAATATAAACGTTGGAGGCTGTTGATCTGCGCGCGAAGTCCTTGAAATCCATTCTACAGTTAGCATCATATAGCAACCATGGCAAGAAGAACACAAGGCACTCTGTGTTAAGGTAGGGCATGTTATTCACAATCATGTGCTGTGGCTGTGTTATAGGTCTGCGTGACTCTCGATTGACAGCCTGATGCTAAATAGACTATTTGTGGGTGGCTGTTTGTCTCTATCAATTTGTGTCGATAAAGTATAATAGGGTAAATCCTGTATAGTGATATATCCTATATAGTGCTTGCATAAAGCAAGTAGTGCATACACTTGTAGCTGTTATGTATCTTTGTAAGTCATTGTAAACGCACGACCCCCTCCCCCCAGTTATATACTGTATATAAATAAAAGAAGTGGGCTCCCCCAAAGTCCACGGTATAGTTCGAACACTGCGTAGAGGAGAGGGGTGACTTTATTTTAGCCTAATTTTTACAATGTTTTTGTAATGTATTAATCATCACGGGCTGTACACTCTAAAAACTGCTGGGTTAAAAACAACCCAATTTGGGTTATTTTGGCAACCCAGCGCTGGGTCAAAAAGGGACGAACCCAGCGCTGGGTTATTTTAACCCAACAAGTTGGGTTATTATGTTTAACCCAGCAGGCTGGGTTGCTTTTTTATGGTTTAAAATTACTACACTGCTAGGCTAAAATGAACCCAAATCGAGCTAGGCATTAAAACCTACAAATCTTGTTCATTTTTAAATCACTTTTACACAAAGAATGAGTATCAAAATAAATATTTATTAAAACCAACAAGAGAAAACAGTCAAAAAGTAACATGCATGTAAGAAGAAATGCAGAAATATATGGCATTAACAGCTACAGAGTTTATAAATGAAGCATTGAACATTTGTTGAATATAACTTTTAAGATCAAATTTGACTTTTTTGGTAAATTTCATATATTGTATAAAATATACAAAAACACTATTATACAATTAGTTAAGTTCTTTACAAACTATTCTGGCATGAGAGTACACAAATAAATCACAACATTAACACTGATATTATAACATTTAACAGAAGCATGTGTGTGAAAGAACGTGAGCATGTGTATGAATGACAGAGTGTAAACTCCATTTCTACTAAACAACACAGAACAAGCATTTAACATTTGGTTTTTACAAATATAGTCCATGAATACAGATCATGCATCACTGCCAATTTTCATGATCTCTTTAGCATAATTGATATAGTCATGAAGAAGGGGGGAGTGAATGTACAGCACTCTCTACACCCTCAATACCACGACTGAGGTGCCCTTGAGCAAGGCACCGAACCCCCAACTGCTCCCCGGGCGCCGCAACAGAAATGACTGACCACTGCTCCGGGTGTGTGTTCACTGCTGTGTGTGTGTATTTAGGATGGGATAAATGCAGAACACAAATTCCGAGTATAGGTCACCATTCTTGGCCGTATGTCACGTCACTTTCACATCTTTTACAACATCCAGGGCAGCGTCCTCCTTTAACACCACTGTTGCATCAGTTTGGGGGAAAGGTCATTCTCCTCTTTGACCAGCATTCATCCCAGTCACCACCTGCTCTTCATCAGTGGCCTAAAAAGAGAAAAACATTTGAAAAAAGAAAACATTTAATTAAACTATCCATTTTCAGATAGAGGTGCATCCACATCAGTAAGGATAGGTAAATAGTCTGTTTTATAATTTCAACCACTTTGTGTGGATGTTTAATGTCTGTCTACCACAGTGCTCTAGAATGCTAGAATGGCAGCACTAGTGTGAGGGCATGTAGTATTGTTTAAATAAATATACTGCTTTCAGAAAGCTACTACTTTACTGAAACATTAAAACAGTCATGACATTCACATACCTCACAAATTTCCATGTACGTGGAGGGCAGCTCTTTAAAGGGTTAGTTCACCAAAAAATGAAAATGTTCATAATTTACTCTCCCACATGTTGTTCCAAACTCTGCTAATTTTTGGAACACAAATAAATATATTTAATATTCTCTCAATTTTTGTCCTCCATTGCAAGTCTGGGAGACCAATGTTTTCTTCTGAACAGACATGTTCGCTATCATATAATTTAAGATTTATTCATATATAAATATTGGCATGGATTACTTCTACAATAACTCTGTATTTTTGAAGCTTGAAAATACTGATTATTTAGACTCTCAATGGATTAACAAAAAATTGAGAGAAAATTAAAAATATATTCAATTGTGTTCTAAAGACAGACAAAAGTCTTATAGGTTTAGAATGACATGAGGGCAAGTAAATAATTTTTTGTGTGAACTATTCCTTTAAGAAAGGAAGACCAAGAATGATGACTCTCCAAATCAGACAACTCCAAAGTTGGTTTGTGTTCTGCAATAAAAAAAACACAGACATCAATGGTTTAAATAAAATATGAACACGTAATCACACTGTTGTTGCATCAAAATGTGAAGTAAACAGGCAGGAGACAACAGAAACATTTATTTTCTAAAAGTAACTTGCATCAATCTCAAAAGAATGATGCTCTCCTAGGTCTCTGGCTTTCAACATCTACAAAAAAACAAACAAACATTATTTTACTCTTAGTAAAAAAAATGATAACATGGAATTATGAAGTTTACTTGCCTTAAACCGTCTTTCCCTCTCTTCTGAAGAAGCTGAGAAAATCGCCGCCTCCTCACACAAGCAGGCTGCCGTGTCCTTAACTCCAAAGTTAGTTTGAGTTCTGCAATGAAAAAAAGGGACATCAATGGTTTAAATAAAATATGAACATGTAATCATACTGTTGTTGCATCAAAATGTGAAGTAAACAGGCAGAAGACAACAGAAACATTTATTTTCTAAAAATAACTTGCATTAATCACAAAAGAATGATGCTCGCCTATGTCTCTGGCTTTCAACATCTACAAAAACAAACATTGTTTTAGTCTTAGTAAAAAAATAAAATGATAACATGATGGAATTATTAAGTTTACTTGCCTGAAAACCGTCTTTCCCTCTCTTCTGAAGAAGCTGAGGAAATCGCCTCCTCACACAAGCAGCTGTGTCCTTAACTCCCGGTGCTGGCATAATGAAGACACAAGCTCAACAAGTCTGAAATATGTTGACTATTTTCGGACTATTTCCGCCTTCCATAAAACCTCAAAATACTCCCGGACACAAACAATGAATGATGACTTTACATTTTTAATCTTTACTTACCATAACGTCTTTCACTCGCTTCTCCCTTCTTTCAGGCAGAGAAAATGGCGGCTTCTTGCACTGGTGTCGTCCGATGTTGACGTGACGTGCGTGCTCTCCTTCAGGTCCGCGTTCCCAACCCAGCGCCGCTGGGTTATGATGAAGACTAATTTTCAACCCAAAATTGGGTTAAAACAACCCAACGTCCTTACCCAGCGGTGTCAACCCAGCATTTGGGTTGAAAAAATCAAGTCACCTTTATTTATATAGCACTTTTAACAATACAGATTGTGTCAAAGCACTTAACAGTATCAAGTTGGAGGATAGAGTGTCAGTAATGTATAATAATAAGATTAAACACTCAATTTTCAGTTAAAGGCATTTCATTATTGAATTAGGAGATGTCATTGTCTAGCTAAGTTTAGTTTAAATAGTATCTGTGAAATCAAATTTACGATAATCGCTAGAAATGAAGTGTCCCCAACTGAGCAAGCCAGAGGCGACAGCGGCAAGGAACCAAAACTCCCTCTGTGACAGAGTGGAGAAAAAAACCTTGGGAGAAACCAGGCTCAGTCGGTGGCCAGTTCTCCTCTGGCCAGGATATTATTGTTTATTCATTGTTTACTTATTGTTTTAATTAAATTTTTAAATGTAGAAATGTATTATATTTCTATTTTTATATTGTTGCAATTTCTAACAATAATAGTATTATGTAGTTAGGTATTTTATTATTATATTTTTAATTATTTGTTTTATTTTTAGTTTTATTGTATTTTAGTCGAGGTCTTCACTGGGGATATGTCTCTGGGGCTCATCGCTGACGATCTGGGCCGCAGACATCATCTCCCGGCGCCGATCCACCATCTGATCCGGACACGGACTGAGAAAGAGAATAAGAAAGAAACAACTATTAGCGTAGATGCCAATCTTCTTACGATGTAACGAGTACATCATGTGTTATGGGAAGTGTTCCCGGTTCCGGTTGATCTAATTAATGCAGCCTAACAATCCTTTAACGGATTTGAATAATAGAAGTGTATTAGTGTGTTAGGTGTACGCCAGGTTAAAGAGATGGGTCTTTAATCTAGATTTAAACTGACAGAGTGTGTCTGCCTCCCGAACAGTGTTTGGTAGATTGTTCCAGAGTTTGGGCGCTAAATAGGAAAAAGATCTGCCGCCCGCAGTTGATTTTGATATTCTAGGTATTATCAAACGGCCAGAGTTTTGAGAACGCAGCGGCCCTGGAGGACTATAATGCGATAGGAGCTCACTCAAGTACTGAGGAGCTAAACCATTCAGGGCTTTATAAGTCATTAACAAGATTTTAAAATCTATACCATGTTTAGTAGGGAGCCAGTGCAGTGTTGACAGAACCGGGCTAATGTGCTCATACTTCCTGGTTCTAGTAAGAACTCTAGCTGCTGCATTTTGAACCATCTGTAATTTGTTTATTAAACGTGCAGAACAACCACCCAGTAAAGCATTACAATAATCTAACCTTGAGGCAGGGCCGGTGTTGTGCCGAATTCTGCACCCTGCCAGATTATGCACCCCCTAGTATTGGTAGGTGTAGGAGTAGGTGTGGGTGAGGGGTTAGGATTAGGGGTGGGGTTGAGATTAGGCAATCAGGTAGCGATTTCAACAAGGGGGTGCATAATCTGGCAGGGGTGCAAATTTCGGCACAACACCGGCGCCACGGGCGGACTATCCCGCCCCCTCACTCAAGATGAGTGTGAAAATAGATTTTATTTATGAAATATAAGGGTTTATTTAAAAAACACAGTTGCCAAACGAATATGCTTTCTAGCATTAATATGATGCTACTATAGCAAACATTTAGGACAGTCTGTTTCACAAAGCCACATTTTAATTACATCTGACACACAAACTTCCCGCGCAAGCGGTTCAACTAAATGCAGGCATTATGCAGCACTGACTAAGCTAAAGGTATGATGAAATAATTTTTTAATGTTTATTAGAGGGCTAAATTATCGTAGTTAATTGATTATTTTGCTGTATTGTTTGATGCTGTTCAGTTTGTTAAACTTAAAATGATGCATCTGTTAAATGGGCCGCAATGAATGTGTTATGTGAGGGAATCGGTCACAATAAGCTTGTGTTTCATTGTAAAACAGACACGATTGAGTATTTCTGGTGGTTGTGGTGATGTACCACCGCTCCCTATAAGCAGAGTACGCAGTTTTTTTATTTTATTAAATTCGTTCTATATTAATATATACATAAATAAAATATAAACATGAACAGATAGCCTATATATATAATGATAAAAAATGAACGCAGTAGCTAAGCACATGTGACGCGCCCTTCCCGCATCTGCGCTCGCGCCTGCCCTCACATCATTTGCGGCTGAATGCAAATTATCATAAATGATCGAAAACTATGCCCGGGAAAAGACATCAGCAGTCCAGGGCCCAGAAAGGAAAAAGGGAAAAGCCCAAGATGAAGCCTGTGCATCATTTTCATGTACATTCATAATCCTGTGAAACTTTTTTGGCTGTTGACATTAATAATGTCTAATAATTTCACCATCAGCATCTGCCTTAATATTCTCTTTGAGTTTCTATGTTCTTGTAGCCATGGTAACCACAAATTAACCATGGTTTTGTTACTTCAAATAATAATTTGCAAATAAGTATTGAGATTTTTTTTTTTTGTGTGGTTATAAAAACAGACCTAAGCGAACAATAGCCTTTAAAATTACTTATAAAACATTATATAAAACAATGAGGCAATAATGATCGGTTAATTACTTATAATCATATTGCATAACTGTTAAAATACATAAAGTAATACAAAATATACAATTTATGTACATTAGGCTACATATTATTACAAATGCCTGCAAAGGCTGGTAATTGCTGCTGTTACACTCAAGTCCTTTAATATCGACCAAATATTTAATTAAAATATCCACTTAATCTTTTATTTTTGGCCACCTTTTTGCAATAGAAATGCTACAGCCTCTATAATTTCTTCAAGAAAAACATGTGAACATCACAACTCTTATAAAAATGAACCATGGTTTTATCGTAGTAAAGCTGCTTAATTTTCTTTTGTGTGATTTCTGAATGCTTTGGACTATAAAATCAATCTGGCAGCTGTATTAATAAAATCATAGCCATAAGTGGTAACTGTAATTGTAATTTGTAAATAATTCAATTTAATTACAATTTATTTATTTATTTACTTTTATATTTTATTAAAGGTCTATTTTGACCCCTATAGTTTATTTTTTTTTACTTCCATAGTATTTGTGGTAAAACTGCTGCCCTAAGACGTTATTTCCTGGATGTCAGATTTTCGAATTTGATGCGATTGTTTTATTATACTCTGCCATCTGTATTTGCTAAGTAGGCTACCTTTTAGTAGGGTCATTCACTCAGAACGCAGTTTTCATTCCACTGCGGTATTTTCCATTGTATTTCAAAGTAAATGCGCTACGGGTGTCTTTGAATTTGAATGCTGCGCTCTCGTCTTTTATTGCAGCTTCTCCACGCTTAATATATCATTATAAAACAGCACTGAAGAAAAAATCCTCTTCCACTGACCTGTCTCGCTACCAAAACACTATCTGTGTGTGAACCCAGTATTCTAATAGTTGTAGTAGTAGCGCGGGCAGGCTTGTTTACGGTCCGACAAATACGTGAATGGGCCACATATGTTTTTATTTATTTTTACTTTGCTCTACATCATCGCCCCCTTTCGTTACCTCAGTCGCCCCCTCATCAGTGCTGCGCTGGCGCCGGTGTACCGACGAAACATGCTACCTATCAGATTGTGCTACCAATAATATATTTGCATTGTTTTAAGGGTAAGTTTAGGGTAAGGGTAGGTGTGGACGGGTAGGTTTAGGGTAGGGGTAGGTATGGACATTAAAAAAAAGCCTCAAACCACATGAATAAGATGCTGGTAGCACAATCTGATAGGTAGCATTTTTCGCTATCGATTTGTGCTACCTATCTTTTTAATGGGAGGTAGCACAATCTGAGCGGGTAGCACAAATCGTCAGAACACCGGCTCTGCCTTGAGGTCATAAACGCATGAATTAATATTTCTGCATTTGACGTTGAGAGCATAGGTCGCAGTTTGGATATGTTTTTGAGATGGAAGAACGCAGTTTTACAGATGCTAGAAACATGGCTTTCAAAAGAAAGATTGCTATTAAGGTTAAGCAATGTATTAAGTGTATAGGATAAAAAATGAACTGAAAGTATCGATCTTATCAGGCTAGTATCGATCCGATACAAATACCAATCGATACTATCGATATTAGGATCCGCCCACCCCTAACTATCACACTACTCTTACTATTTCTGCAGCATGCAGTATGTATGCTGTGCATAATATGCACATTTTCTGTATGCATGAAATACCCGGATGACCTACTATATTTGCCAGAATCTGCTAAATATAACTCAAGTACACTGAAATCAGTACAGAAGCTGTGTTCGGAATAGCATACTATCATACAACTCCTACTATACTGCAGTATGCTGTGTGTATACTGTGAATAGTATGTGCATTTTCTGTATGCATGGAATGCCCGGATTACCTGCTACATTTGCTGAAATTTGATGTATGCATCTGAAGACACTGCGTGGGATACTGTTTCCCAGAACGCAACGCGCTCTTCTTCTTCTAGCTTTACGGCGGATCGCAGACTTATAAGTGCATTACCGCCACCTATATCTGAAATGGACCATTGAACCATCTTCAAACACCTCTATCTTTCCCTTTCTCTTCTCTCTCCTCCACCCGCCCAGAGTCTTCATAGAGCTTCATTCGGCGCTGCGTGTTCAGCTCCTCCGTCCACCCTCAGCCCTCTCAAGCGATTTGAAGGAGAGAAAGGAAAAAAACCTCAAATAAATAAAAAATAACTCTTATACTCGCTTGTTCAAACCAGCTCTTCCTAGATATTGTAACCATAATGATTTAGTATTCCTTAATAAATTCTTAATTGTAAACTGTTCACGCTTATTCTCTAGTTTCTCTTTCAATTTCTTTCACACAACGCGCGACTGAACTGGAGGCGGGGATAGTAATTATAAATGTTGCACTTGTATATGTACGTATATACATGTAAACTACAAACTATCGCTGTGCATCTAAAAACAATATCATTTGTTGTACATAAATTGTACTTTAATCTCTACGGCACTTTTCCGATCAAGTCAAATGACGTCACCTTTAGCTCTATAGCGCTTTATACATTGTTTCAAAGATATCACATAATAATATTAATATAGCAGTAGAATAATATATAAATAAAATGTATAAATAAAACAATTAAATTCCGCTGTCATGCAGCTCTAAAAAGAAACGGAGTGTACTCTAAGGACAAATAGACCAATTTGTTAGCAGAGGCTATTTACATAACCTCCTTGCTCACCAATGCCTATAAACAGCCCTGCAAAAGACACGTGTACACGTGTGGAGTCAGTGGCGCAGTGAGTAGCACACGAGATGTGTGCTGTTAATGTGAGCGATCCGAGGTCGACTCTGGCTTTTGACAAACTCGTGCAACTCCTTTTCCCATCACATACCAGATCAGAAAGGCATTTATTTTCAATAAAAAAATGAAGTAAATATTTGAAAAGTGGAAATTAAACACCTCATTAATAAGGACTGTGTGATTAATAAATACAGTGTGCTTAGCTGTAGGTAGGATTTTGTCCCAATAAAGTGGCGTTCATCAAATAAAATTTATGATCATTTCATACTGTTTTATAATGTACAGTACTGAAGTATAAATATCTGCCACCTAACTACTATTTACACACAAATGCTGCTATTTTAGTATAAACCGAATTTATCATTATTTGCACTTAGTGTAACTAGAATATATCACTCTTTCCACAGTGATATATTCTACTCTTTTGTAACTGCCAAAAATATCATAGTTCATTTAAAGACAGCTCATTCAGTTCAGTCCAATAGTTCTTCAGTTACGAAATGAGTTCAATTGGGCAATATAGCATTGGTTACTAATATGAAGCCTTATTAACAAGCCTTTGTAAAAGAATATTGCACATTTGTTTGTAAGGTAACAACCTTGACAGCTGTGCTGAATTAATGTTTGTGTTTGTCATGTGACAATTAAGCATACTACTCTGAAACATTTGTTGCTTATTGTATACTGTTTCACACACTATTCTTTAAAAAATAGGCAGTATGCACTGTGTACTGGGCAGTAAGCAGTAAGCAAGTATGCCATTTCGAACACAGCCAAAGATTGAGGTGCAAGCGTCTAAAAACAGGTATAAAGACACATCGCGATTATATATATATATATACTAAAACTTTTAACTAAAATTAAAAAGAAAACAGGAAATATAAAAATAAAAACAAATCCAAATCCAAAATATTAATTAAAAACTAGAATAGTATCACTGATACTAAAATAATTTGGATTACTGTACATGTACGGTCAAGTACATGAACAAACCCCTAAGTCTAATTGTTATACTTTGGGATTGTAGTTTCTAACATTAAAGTTTGATCAATGTTCATTCAGCTTGATCATCTCAGAAGAGCGCAGTATTTTGTTATGATTTCTTTAAAAAGACACTCAGAGTTCAACTGTGTGGAAACATAATAAATCTGCAGAATATTTCATGTGATGAGACCAGAACACACCTGAGCCTTCCCAACAAAGCAGAGCCACATGACCCCGTCAGAACGAGTCGGGAATCCGAGCCAGCTGCTGCAATCACTGAGAGATGTTTAAAAACATCATGCAATTTAATCACTCTAGTCTGCTCTGATGACGTTCAATTAGTGGCCTCTTTACACTGAATCATCACAAACTACCCGTAAAAATACAAGTGGAAAGATAAATGTTTTCTACTCTCATTCAATTCTTTACAGGGTTTCTCAAACTTTTTTGAAGGACCTGTTTCACATAATCTCTGCTGTTCTCAAAAGTCATTTTTAAATTCCTTTTTCTTTTCTAATGAAAATGCATTATACATTGCTGGTTATATAAAGATTATAAGAGCAAGATTTCTTGAGAATTAAGCCTTTTTGTCTGGGAAAAAAGACCAAAACTAGGCGAGTTAATGCTTAAAACAAGACAAAAATCGATCAGTGGGGTCATAAAATAACCTTCGTTTTCTTACATTTAACATATCTTTTAAACAAACTTTTTTATTATTGCTAAAAACATAATCTCTATATTCAAATTTATTCATAAATTATAATAATCTAACTTGATTGTTTTTAGAGTTATTAAAATGTCTGCATTTACAAAATAAACTGGATAATATATCATCACTCCCAGTTTCTGTTCAATAAACATTTGGAATACAAGCAGGTTTGTCATAATTACAGCAGAAATTACAGCATAAATATATCTTACCTTATATGGGGTCTTTGAATATTGTGTTGGCTGCGAACCACTGCTAAAATTAAAGTCCATGCTGGCCAAAACGTTTATTTTTTCTTACCAGATTAATTAAAATAATTATAATAATTGCATTAGGCAATGGTATTAAGCTGACTTGTGACTGGATTTCATGGAGGTTTTTAGGGTCTCTTATTCTGTGACTACAAATAAAATTTGAAGACTGATAATGGGATCGAGAACGAAATAAGCTCTGATAGTTTAATGCCACCTTCCTGCAATGATTAAGTATTATCATGACCGTCAATATGCATTAGCAGGTATGCTACAAATGCGACATGACCAAATGCATCACTGCCTACCTGCGGAGGTAGTTTGAGTGATCGAATCCAAATGTTCCTTCAAGATGAATCTTTCTCTGCTTTATATTTAGCATGTTGTTATCAGGTGTAAAAAGGGGCCATTGCACCATAGCAAAATACTTCACCACAACTGAAATGAATGTAGGCCACTTATGGTAAATATGCATGTCATGTCACTGGAGTTTAGCGTGTTGTGATTTGCTTGGAAAAAGCCAAATTATGGAGCAGATAAACAATGTCTCAATTAGTCCATTGTAGCTTAGAACAACATGACCTCCCATTTTGCAGCTCCATCTCGGTCTCCATGGATACTTTCTCCTTCTCTCCTCTGCATGGGGAATAATGAGACATTATCTCAAAAGTGCTCCAAACCATCCCTTCGTCATGTTTTAAGCAAGTTCCCCACAGCACACTTTGTACTTGCTGGTTTACAGTGTTGGGGAGTAACTAGTTACATGTAACGGAATTACGTAATTTAATTACAAAATAAAAGTGATTGTAATCAGTTACAGTTACTGAGAAAAAATGTGTAGTTAAATTACAGTTACTTATGAAAATGTTAAGGATTACAAAGGGGGTTACATCTGATTTTTTTCACACACACACTCCCACATACAGATTTTATGGATTTCTTTCATAAATTGCAGTGACTGCTCTAAAATATGAAACACCAATGTTTCAGAAGTTTATAACATGCTTATCCGTTAACTCTTATATTTCCTATATGGGTTTATGTATATGCTTTATTTTTTTAAGATTAACTCTTTCTTTCTAAGACATTGTTTGATCCAGTGTTTCCTGACATAGCTATGCAAAGATTTGATTTCAAAAACAGTATCATCGCTATTCAATTATTTATTGTTATGATTTTAAATCTGTATTTAACCTCAGCATGATTTTAAAGTAAGTCTGATTTTGTGGTGGCTGTGCTTCAAAGGGGACATCGGATGCCCATTTTCCACAAGGTGGTCTGATTCTTTAGGGTCTTCTTGAAATGATCTCAGTGGTCGTGTAAAACAACACCCTTTTTACCTTGTCAAAAACAGCTCTGTTCACAGTGACGCGTTTCGGTGCATATCTCTTTACATGCTAATGAGATCTGCTCACCCCGCCCCTCTCTTCTGTGGAAGAGATCCATCCTTGAGTTTCAACTTTTTAACAAAACCTGCCTTGAATTGTCCCTCATTCAGAAAACAGTCTGGAGTAAAATGATTTGCGCTGCCAGGCATAAACAAATTTAGTGAAAGTGAAGTGAAGTGACATGTGGCCAAGTATGTGACCCATACTCTGAATTTGTGCTCTGCATTTAACCCATCCAAGTGCACACACACACACACACACACACACACCGTGAACAAACACCCGGAGCAGTGGGCAGCCATATTGCTGCGGTGCCCGGGGAGCAGTTGGGGGTTTGGTGCCTTGCTCAAGGGTCTCACCTCAGTCGTGGTATTGAGGGTGGAGAGAGTGCTGGTTATTCACTCCAACATCAAAATGGCTTGATAATTGAGACTGTTTAGGTTTTTGGGGGATTAAAAAAAGGAGTGAATTTCTGTCATTGTAGGGTGGTTTATATGCAAATGAAGATATTTTTCATCCAATGTCTCCTTTAAAATTTAAATATTAGAATCTTAATTCAAGTGATGAAAGATTTCGAAAGTCTGACAGTAATCAGTGTTGAGCACTACTGTAAGGTTAACCCTGCCTGCTTTACATGTTTGAAAATGATTAACAGTTGAAAACATTAGAAATTTAGAAAAGTAATCAAAAAGTAATCAAATGTAATTAGTTACATTACTTTAATAAAGTAATGGAAAAGTTACACTACTTATTACATTTTAAGTAGGGTAACTTGTAATCTGTAACCTATTACATTTCCAAAGTAACCTTCCCAACACTGCTGGTTTATTTGCTGAAGTAATGGACGGTCCTGTCACATTCACTCTGCACTGAAAAAAATGACAATGGGGGATTGTTGAATTTGCAAAAATGCATTTAGTATTTTCAACATGATTCATTTATGTTTCTCATCTAAACATATTTAAGTCTTGTGCCATTCAATTAATGTTGAAGGATGTTCAACTTTTTAGAATTAATCATGTTGAAATGTAATAATTTAGTTATGTTTTCTCTGGAAACTCCACCCCCTTAGAACTAATTAACTGCTCACTCCGCCATTTTCTCTATTGCTTTGGAGCTGGAAGCTGGTGCATCGCGTTGGATTTCAACAGTGTGAAAAGGTAATTAAAACTTTGAACTGAAATGCCATTTGAGAAACAGTTATTAAAGTTAGTCCCTTTGAAGGTTTTTTTTTTTTTTTTACTGAGGTAACTTAACGCTTTTATGTACTGATTTATGTACTTATATACCTACATTTCACTACTGATTATACCCTGTATGATTGTGTATGTGACAAATAATAAAGAACCTTGATTTTATGAGCAACCCACAACAGAGATGCAAAGTTGGTGCTAATGTTTAACGTTAAGGTGGAAAACCGTGACTTTTTTTTTTTTTTAAATCATTCAAGCAGTATACATTTTTTTTTTCTGTGCATGACGAGTAATACCGTTAGTTATGCGTCAGGGAGTGATTTGTGGCGTCAACTAATTTGAGGTGGGGGAGGGAATGCTATGTACAAAACATTAAAATGCCCTCTGGCTGAGCTATCTTTTAAATTTTATCAAAGAAAATAACGTTACACGTTATTCTGTAGACTGCGTTTATTGCAAATTCTCTTTCAAGGTAAGTTATTTCACTCGAAGGCCTTAATTGCAACGAATGTGGAAATCCTGTCAGGGAGTGACTGGTGGCGCCAATTTATTTGAGGTGGGGGAGGGTATGTTACAGATAGCTTAAATCTTATAAAATGCCTGCCAACACTCAAATTTTAGTAACGTATTTTAAATCCTTACCAAAATCCTAAATGCTTTGACTTAAAGATGTGGTGTCTTATGCCGAAATGGCGTTAAGCTTCAGGTCAAAGTGCATGTCGAAAGGTGCGTTCACACCAGACGTGAATGAAGCGTTGAGATTTTCATGTCAAGTCAATGCAAAGACGCGAATAGACATCCTGCGGCACGGTTCGCGTGAATGAGGCGGTGCGAATTGAGCATTTCGGGCGTTTGCCACGCGAGTTGAAAAATCTGAACTTTGGCGGATATTCGCGCCGCGTTAACCAATCAGGAGCTTGCTCTAGTAGTGACGTGATTAGGAGCGGAGGCTGTATGTGGATACCCGGACCTGTACGATAGACCAAAGATTACCTGTTAGATTTACCCAAAACGAATTATATCTTATGTTTATCCACTACAACTCCTCACCCGCACAAACAAGGACTTTTTAAACTCTGCTGTGCTTTGTTTCACGGAAACCTGGCTGAACAGAGCTATCCCGGACAGCGCACTTCATCTATCCGGATTCCAGCTGTTCAGAGCAGACAGAGTCACCGAATCATCGGGGAAAACGAGAAGTGGTGGATTGTTTTTATATCAATGAAGGCTGGTGTACAGACGTGACAGTTTTAAAGAAGATGTGCTGCCCAAACTTGGAAGCTCTCTTTATCAACTGTAAGCCTTTTTATTCACCGCGGGAGTTTTCCTCCTTTATTCTGGTGAGTGTTTACATTCCTCCTGACGCGCGTGTGAGCACGGCGCTAGAACTGTTGGCCGACCAAATCACACACACAGAGCAGCGTTACCCGGACTCTTTCATTGTAATTCTCGGTGATTTTAACAAAGCTAATCTCACACGCGAACTGCCTAAATACAGACAGCACATCACATGCCCCACCAGAGACAGCAATATACTGGACCACTGTTACACTGTTTTAAAGGATGCATACCACTCTGTCCCCCGTGCAGCGCTGGGACTCTCTGATCACTGTTTGGTTCACCTTCTACCAGCATATAGGCAGAAACTTAAATCTTCTAAGCCTATCTTAAGAACTGTAAAGAGATGGACTGTTGAAGCAGAGCAGGATCTACAAGCCTGCTTTGAACTTACTGATTGGAGTGTTTTTGAGGCTGCAGCTACTGATTTGGATGAACTCACTGACACCGTGACATCCTACATTAGTTTCTGTGAGGACATGTGTGTACCTACCAGGACTTATTTAACATTTAACAACGACAAACCTTGGTTCAGTAGAAAACTCAAACAGCTTCGCCTGGCCAAAGAGGACGCCTACAGGAGTGGGGAAAAAGCCTTGTACAAACAGGCCAAATACACACTGAATAGGGAGATAAGAGTGGCAAAGAAGAACTACGCTGGAAAGCTAAAAAAACAGCTTTCAAGCAACGACCCTACTTCAGTGTGGAAAGGCCTGAAAGCCATCACCAGCTACAAGACCCCTCCCCCCAGCACTGAGGCCAATCAACAACTGACTGAAGACCTGAACCGTTTTTACTGTAGGTTTCAAAAACAAAAGCCTGGTCTGACACCCCACACCCACTCTGACCATCCCACAACACAGCCATCAACACCCTCACCCTCCCTCCCCCCTACTGTTTCTCAGCCTGTAATCAAGATCTGTGAAGAAGATGTAAGCAAAGTCTTCAGGAGACAGAAGATAAGGAAAGCCAAAGGCCCAGACGGTGTCTCTCCAGCCTGCCTCAAAGCCTGTGCTGTTCAGCTATCATCCATCTTCACATTGATCTTCAATAGATCACTGGAGCTGTGTGAAGTCCCCTCCTGCTTCAAATGCTCCACCATCATCCCTGTACCCAAGAAACCAAAAATCACAGGACTTAATGACTACAGACATGTTGCTTTAACGTCTGTGGTGATGAAGTCATTTGAGAGGCTCGTGTTGGCTCACCTGAAGGACATTACTGGACCCTTGCTGGACCCCCTGCAGTTTGCTTACCGAGCAAACAGGTCTGTGGATGATGCAGTCAACATGGGATTGCACTACATCCTCCAACATCTAGACAAACCAGGGACCTATGCAAGGATCCTGTTTGTGGACTTCAGCTCCGCTTTCAACACCATCATCCCGGACACCCTTCAGAATAAACTGACACAGCTCTCCGTCCCCACCTCCATCTGTCAGTGGATCACCAGCTTCCTGACAGACAGGCAGCAGCTTGTGAGGCTGGGAAAATTATCATCCAACACCTGCACCATCAGCACTGGAGCTCCTCAGGGTTGTGTTCTCTCCCCACTGCTCTTCTCCCTCTACACCAACGACTGCACCTCTAAAGACCCCTCTGTCAAACTCCTGAAGTTTGCAGACGATACCACACTCATCGGCCTCATCCAGGACGGTGACGAGTCTGCTTACAGACAGGAGGTTAAGGAGCTGGCTGTCTGGTGCAGTCTAAACAACCTGGAGCTCAACACGCTTAAAACTGTGGAGATGATCGTGGACTTCAGGAGAAACCCCCCAGCTCTCCCCCCATCAGTCATTCAGGTTCCTGGGAACCACCATCTCTCAGGACCTGAAGTGGGACACTCACATCGACTCCTTAGTGAAAAAGGCCCAGCAGAGAATGTACTTTCTTCGTCAACTGAAAAAGTTCAACCTGCCACAGGCGCACATGACACAGTTTTACTCTGCTGTTATTGAGTCAGTTCTGTGCTCTTCTATAACTGTATGGTTTGGGTCAGCCAGCAAATCAGATATAAGAAGACTGCAGCGGACTGTTAGGACAGCAGAAAGGATCATTGGTGTGCACCTGCCCAGCCTTCAGGATTTGTACTACTCCAGAGTGAAGAAACGGGCAGGTAACATCATCACAGACCCCTCTCACCCTGGACACGACCTGTTTGCGCTTCTCCCTTCAGGCAGACGCTACAGATCTCTGTGCACTAGAACATCTAGGCATAAAAACATTTTTTTTCCCCTATGCAATCTCCAGCCTAAACCACTAACACAGGAATTATTACCTGTGTTCTGTAATTCTCTAACCCTAATTCTTGCCTGTAATTCCATCCCCCATCTCTAATTATTTACTCTCTCTAGAACTATGTAAATATGTATGCATAATTTTCTATACAGCTGTTTATATAGAGTAAATAAGGCACAAATCTGTACATAAATCTTCTGTTCCAGATTCAGACACATTATTATTTTTATTATTATTATTATTATTATTATTTTTATTATTATTAAGGCTTATTTAAATGTTCTGTTCTCATGTCAGATATGTATGTTTATATGTATGTATGTATGTACCAAGAGCTTCTTAAAAACCACAACAAATTCCTCGTGTGTTTGCACACACTTGGCGAATAAAGCTGATTCTGATTCTGATACAGATACATCAGAGCCAGCGGCAAATGTCAGAAGGACTAGCCTAGGTTATTTACATTTACATTTATGCATTTAGCAGACGCTTTTATCCAAAACGACTTACAGTTTTTTTTTTTTGTTTTTTTTTACATTTTATCAGCTATTGCTTTCCCTGGGAATCGAACCCATGATCTTGGCGTTGCTAGCACCATGCTCTACTATTTGAGCTACAGGAAAGCTGTATTCCTTTCCTACAGGAAAGCGGTTATGCTCCTCTCTTTGGGATACATGAGCATGAGCGCCCGGTGATCGCGTGGAGCTCACGGCTCCGAAATCGGAGAAGCACATTTTCAAATAGGTGCTGTTTTTATAAATAAACCGCAGATTTGAGTTTTAAACAACTACATTCTCGGCTGAAATACACGCGTCCAGTGTTTCCATAGCACATAAAGTGCAACTAGCCTCTAAACAAAATCCATGTCAGCCATATCGCAACGAGACTGGAGCTGCCTGGCAGAAGCCCCTCCCATTAAGCGAATTCGCTCTGTTGTGAAGTGAATTTCATGCGCGAATGAAGCGAGTAAACTCAAATGTTCTAGCGTCCAACTACGCGCGAATAGCGCGATTTATTCACGCAAGTCGCGTCTGGTGTGAACGCACAGTCAGGCAAATGGACTTTTTTTTTTTTTTTTTTTTTTTTTTTGCAAATGGACTTCTTTGGCAAATGGAGCCTCTAGTTACGTAACGCAATGATTGGCCTTTTTATTTAGAAAGCGGACATATTCTGCCATTTGTGTGAGTAGCCACAGAGTGCACCCTGGACGATGGGGCGGGGCGACACATTAAGGTGGGGCGACACGTGTCGCTCCGGCCACCCCCAATTTCATTGGTTTATGATACAGCAGAGCTTATGTTTGCACATGAGCATTCTTTTATATACGTTTTTATGAATGATCTACGCTGTTTGGCTGTACTACATAAATATTAAGTGCAAACAACAGTGATTTTAGTTAGAATTAGCAAATGTGTTTTTTTTTTACTTATGACGAATTAGTTAGATTAAGTTCCTATCAAACGCTTGGTGGCGGCATCTCCAAGTACTTCGGGCAGAACAGAGCTGTGTAATATGAGCGGCTCACAAATTAAGTCTGGGGAACAAATTCTTAATTCGTGGCCATGATATAGTCCTACCTATGCTATAAATAGCCTCACCTATGAGAAATATTAATTATGTTTCTGTGTGATGAACGTAAATATATTTAGTGGTTCTCAACAGGTGGGTTGCACGTTAAATGAAGTCAGATATTATTGCACTTTTCAAAGTACACGAAGCAGATACTAAAACATTGAGCAGTTTTAGCTGCGCGATGTTGATAAAAATTATCCACTGTTTGAGATTTAGCTGTTTTGTATAATGTATATTTATATGTAGCCTATATTCTTTATTTTAGGACCGGTGGATAAGCAAAAACTTCGGATATGATGATAATTCACTGTAGTTCAGTAAGACATAGAACAAACCCACAAATGGTTTTATTTTAAAGAACAACTGCGCTGACAAATAAGACAATAATACCAAATAGTCCAATAGCGTGAACTGTGTTTTATGTGTGGATAATGGGAATAAAAACCTTGCTGAAACTTTTTTTTTTTTTTTGTATATAGGCCTATTTTAAATGTTAAATGTAACCTGATGAAGAGAGGGGTAACGTGAGCTTTTTTCGGCTCATTAAAGACCACTCTGGCTGCTGCATTCTGGATCAGTTGCAGAGGCTTGATAGTACATGCGGGAAGGCCCGCCAAGAGAGCATTACAATAGTCCAGTCTGGAGAGAACAAGAGTTTGGACAAGGAGTTGTGCGGCTTGCTCTGACAGGAAGGGCCTAATCTTCCTAATGTTGTATAAGGCAAATCTGCAGGACCGGGCCGTTGTAGCAATATGGTCTGTGAAGCTTAACTGATCATCGATCACAACTCCAAGGTTCCTGGCAGTCCTGGAAGGAGTTATGGTTGACGAACCCAGCTGTATAGAGAAGTTGTGGTGAAGTGATGGGTTGGCTAAGAACACGAGCAGTTCTGTCTTAGCAAGATTGAGCTGAAGGTGATGGTCCATAATCCAGCTAGAAATGTCACTCAGACAGGCTGCAATGCGAGCAGTTACCGTCGGATCATCTGGTTGGAATGAGAAGTAGAGTTGAGTGTCATCAGCATAGCAGATCCTAATGACGACATGTAGATGGAGAAGAGAAGTGGTCCTGAGCACTGAGCACTGAGCCTTGAGGAACTCCAGTCGCAAGAAGTTGTGACTTTGAAACCTCACCCCTGAAGGACCTATCTGAGAGGTAAGACTCGAACCACAGGAGGGCGGTTCCTGAGATGCCCATCTTTCTGAGGATGGACATGAGGATCTGGTGGTTAACTGTGTCAAAGGCAGGAGACAGATCCAGCAAGATGAGTACAGAGGATTTGGAAGCTGCTCTTGCTAGTCTCAGGGCCTCTGTAACCGAGAGTAGGGCAGTCTCAGTCGAGTGGCCACTTCTGAAGCCAGATTGGTTGTTGTCCAGAATGTTGTTCTGTGCAAGAAACAGAGAGAGTTGGTTGAACACAACTCGCTCAAGTGACTTTGCAATGAATGGAAGAAGGGATACCGGTCTGTAGTTTTCTAAAAGTGCTGGATTTAGAGCAGGTTTTTTAAGCAGTGGGCTTACCCGAGCCTGCTTAAATGCTGTGGGAAATGTACCAGTGTGAAGCGAGGTGTTGATAATGTGAGTAAGCGCAGGTATGACCGAAGAAGAAATGGCTTGAAGGAGGTGAGTGGGGATAGGATATAGTGGACAAGTAGTGGGATGATTTGAAAGGATGAGTTTGGAAACCTCTGTCTCCGAGAGAGGAGAAAAGGAGGTGAGAGATTGTGTATTTGCCGTTATGAAGTTATTATTAGCTTGTGGTGTGAGGAATTGGTCACTGATGGTTTTTGTTTTATTTGTGAAGAAAGTTGCAAAGTCATCAGCTGTAAGAGTTGATGAAGGAGGAGGGGGAGGAGGACAGAGAAGAGAAGAGAACGTTTTGAAGAGTGCGCGAGAGTCGGAACAGTTGTTAATTTTGTTGTGGTAGTATGTCATTTTAGCAGTGGAGACATTTGCAGAGAAGGAAGAGAGGTGTGACTGATACACACTAAGGTCGGTAGAGTTTTTGGATTTGTGCCATTTCCTCTCTGCAGCCCTTAGTTTAGCACGATGTTCACGGAGAACATCGGACAACCAGGGGGCAGAGGGGGTAGCGCGTGCTGGTCTGGATGAAAGGGGGCAAAAGTTGTCTAAGCAAGATGTTAGAGTGAAGCAAAGAGTGTCAGTAGCACTGTTTGTGTCGAGTGCTGAAAACTGAGAGGGTGAAGGTAGTGCGGATGAAACCATTGAGGATAGGCGAGAGGGAGAGAGCGAGCGTAGGTTACGTCGAAAGGTGACCTGCGGAGGAGCGTGTGCTATGTCAGGAGTTAGTGTGAGGTTAGAAGTGATGAGGAAGTGGTCTGAGGTGTGCAGTGGAGTTACTAATGTGTTGTCAGTGGAGCAGTAGTGTGTGTAGATGAGGTCCAGTTGGTTACCTGATTTGTGAGTATAGCCGTAGTAGACACTCGTTTGAGGTCAAATGAAGTGAGAAGAGTGTTGAAGTCAGTAGCCTGGGGTTTTTCTAGGTGGATGTTGAAGTCGCCGAGCAGTACCAGAGGAGTACCATCTTCAGGAAAGTTTGACAGTAACACATCCAACTCCTCCAAGATGTTACCCAGTTGACCTGGGGGACGATACACAACTACAAAGTGAATTTTAGCAGGGTGGGTAATAGTAATTGCATGAGATTCAAATGAACTGTTGCCTGTAGGAGATGGTAGAAGATCAAATTTCCATTCATTTGAAATAAGGAGACCAGTGCCTCCACCCCTCCCAATCGTGCGAGGGGTGTGGGAAAAAGTGAAATTAGTGGAGAGAGCTGCAGGAGTGGCAGTGTCCTCAGGTTTATCCAAGTCTCAGTTAGGGCCATGAGGTTGAGACCGGAATGAGTAGCAATAGAAGGAATAAAATCTGCTTTATTTACAGCAGACTGGCAGTTCCAAAGACCAATTGGAACAGAGAGTAAAGTAGTAGAGGACAGAGGGACCGTTCGTAGATTATTAGGATTGGCCTGCCTCCAACGTACAGTGCGTGCTCTCCGAGTGTTAGTAGTAATAGTACAGATTTGAAAGCACATAGTGAGTACAATTGACTAAACAAGTAGATGAGTACAAGTTAGACAAAAAGTAAAGAAAGGGGAGAAAGCAATACTCAAGTGCCTTTTATACTTTTATATATAGGCTATATGCACAAATTAAATAACTGGTTTTGAGGCTCAATCCTTTAAAAAGAACCAGGAATCACTGTACTATATTAGGCCTACTGATTTTAGATTTTTAGTAGTTATTAGTCTTTAATAAATAAAAATATATTAATCACAGAGAAGGTCTCTTTTAAAAGTGCTCATGTACCTATTGCACAGAGTTACAGCTCTGAGTGATTTAATATTCGATAGTTATGCAGGTCTATATGGCTGCAATGATTGAGTGTTAATAACTGAATCTAAATTCATCCCGTGATTAGAACACGCACACTGGCACACACAATGAGGGTGCAGATACATAAATAATTGGATTTTTAATATCTGATGTCACGGGCACTTATTTACTATAAGATAGGAACCTTTAAAAACTGAGAATCAATATAGGCTCAAATATTTTATTAAGATATAAACAAGGAAACATTGAGCTTGGCATGAAAACATTTTATTAGCACTTTATAACCAAGTTTGTGATGCATTGAGCAACACAGGCTATAACTCATCTCTTTAAACAACAACAAAAAATGCTTTAAAACGTAATATCAACCACTTATGTTCGTGTTTGTCTATCTGTAAAATACAGTAAATTATCATAATTTGCGTATAAAATCCCAATTTAGTGCTGATCCGCGGCCTGCCGATCCTCAAGGAAATATGAATGAACCTGAAGAACCCGGAGGTGCTGTCATCAAGAGTTAATTTGTAAACAATGACTTCATCTGACTAAAATTACCATGGTTACTAAACAGATAATAATTAAGATAGGCCTATTCTATAGAGTTAGCACATAATATTTTTATAATATGGCCAAATCAATTACAAAATCGTTCACAAAGGAATGCTTATGCTCAGGTCTACACCAATAAGATTTGCCCTGTTATAAACCAATGGAATTGGGGGTGGGCGGAGCGACACGTGTCGCCCCGCCCCAATGTGTCACCCCGCCCCAATCGTCCAGACTGCACTCTGGAGTACTTGATTTGTGTTGCGCTTTTCTTCCATTCATTGTGTTAGTGCACTGTCTTGGTTTACAGTCATTTTTACTGTTGAAAGACCTGATAACTGGCTTATTTTTAATGTCTTTTATTTTATTACCTCCACTCAATGAAGTTATATTTGTAAACGTTAATGCACATCAAACTAACAAACAATAAACTACTTATCTTTGTTTTAGCTTAATAAATACTGTAAAGGTTTTTTTTTTTTTTTTTGCATTTTTAGTTCATGTTAGTTGATCCGTTATTCTAATACTGTTTAATGAAAACATTCTTAAGTGTTACTAAAAAGGTTTTATCAGTTTAATTTTAAAATTAAGGAAATATGCTGAATTCTAGGGAGCCTAACTACCTCTGAGAAAATGTTATTGCTTTAAAACTAATGCATTGTTTTTAATATTTTACAGATATCTGATACTCATCTATTCACGTGCAATTTGATTTGCAAAGGCTCTATATTAGTGGTGAGTATTTCTTTCAATATACTGCAATTATATTTAATTTTCTTTTACTCAAAATATTCCTCTCTATAAATGTTTTTGTTTTTTTCTGTCTCCCTCTCTAGTAAATGTGGCAGTGTAAATGGTGCTCAGTAGCAGTTTCCAGTAGATTGGCACTACTAAACCATTATAAAGTCAAGCATCCTCATTTTGGACGTACAAGCCAATATCCATGTACGTATTCATGCATGAATGCAGCTTGTAAACAATTCATGTAATATCACATTTACCTCAGCATATTCTGTAACCATAAATTTGTTAGTCATCTAGAAAAATAAACTGTAGAGAGGAGCGTTTTGCTAAATATATGCACCATATAACATATTCATTATATATTTTTACTTTTCTTTAATATTTTATTTATGTTTGAATTAATCTGTCCAAGCTTTTATAACAGCCACTATTTAAATATTTATATTTAAAAAATAAATAAATAACTTAATTGTGACTTTAATTATTGTAAAAACTTAATTAAGTGCAATTTAAGCAGTTGTATAGCACAAATCAGTAAATTGTATCCTTCAGTATTATAATGTAGTACCAACTGACTCTCATGTATATTTTACAGCATTAGTTGTTTATTTTTTTTGGGGGGGGGGGGGGTTTCTTGAGAAAATTTGGTATGTATTATACCTGATATATATTCAAAATAATTGATATAGGAATGGAATCGAATCAAATTGTTCATTAAATCGAATCGCAAGCTTGTGAATGAGAATCGAATCGTGAAATTCGTCAAAACTAGGGTTGGGTATCGTTTGAATTTTATCGATTCCGATTCTTTTCGATTCCAATGTGATTGAATAATGATATCAAACATTTATCCTGTGTCTCTTTTTTTGCAAACCATTTATTGGAGCTGAATACCATGAACAAAAATCAACAGGCTACATAAAAACTGGACTCTTTAAGAGCTGTTTGTGTGCAAAATAGAACTGCATGATTCTGGATAAATAAATAAAAAAGTTTGTCTTTTCTTCCCCAATGGAAGTTGTGCTTCTCTCGTGATTCTGAAGAAAAAACGTTAGACAACTAAACAAAATCACATGTAATTTATGAATGAATGATTCAGTGACTCACTCAAGATGTACTTGGTTCATTCCTGGATGAATCAGCGTTCTTGAATGAATCTCTTGTGTGATTCAAACACAAATACATTTTAACAGCCCATTTTCGCCACCTACAGGCGTAACAATGTAATCGGTAAATCTACATTTGAAGTGTCAAATAACTTTCAAAAGGTGATTTACTCTATTTGAATCGCTACCGTACACATCAGAGTTTATATCTGAACTATAAACGTTTATCCCAGTACTTCTGTGATTTGAATGTTTTTAACAGAAATAATGATACTGTGTGGCAGCGCGAGCGCAGATTTAAATGTTCAGATAACACTGATGTGATCGTACGCTGTACGTCAAAGGTTGAGGAATGAAACAGACGGATGTTTGTAATTTAGGAATAGAATCACGTTGGTGTTTGAATCGTGTTCGCGATCTTTAACGATCTATTAAATTAAAGTGCTTTGTCATGTTGGTGGTGACACCTCTCTTGCAACATGTTAAGCTATCACAGATATTATACTTCTGATCGCAACTGTAGACACACTTTGGAGCGCTTACAAGCGAGCAAGGTCCTGGCAGATCACTGTAACGTTAGGTCCGGTGTTCTGTCGATGTAGCATACTTTGTCAGAATAGCATACCGGAAGTTCAGTTTTATAGCAGGGTCTGTCAATTTAGCCTACTTTGTCAAAACAGCATACCAGTGTTTGTGAAGGGTATGCTGTTTTGATAGCACCTGGTTTAATAAAAATACAGTTTATAAAGGGGTATGCTGTTTTGATAGCCCCTGGTTTAATAAAAATACAGTTTATAAAGGGGTATGCTGTTTTGATAGCCCCTGGTTTAATAAAAATGCAGTTTATAAAGGGGTATGCTGTTTTGATAGCCCCTGGTTTAATAAAAATGCAGTTTATAAAGGGGTATGCTGTTTTGATAGCCCCTGGTTTAATAAAAAAAAACAGTTTATAAAGGGGTATGCTGTTTTGATAGCCATTACACCAACACTTACCGCTTGTAATCTTACCGCTTGGAAACGCATGCGCAATTCCACAAATTGCACTGCTGCGCATGCGCATTAACCGAAGGTATGCCATTCTGATGGGTATGGTGTTCCGTCAGGACACCGGTCCTCACAGATGAAAAAAAGCGCATAGGAATCGATAGGCGGAATCGAAATTGTAATTTGACAACAAGTATCCGATTCCTGACCTTAAGTATCCGATTCTGGAATCAGAATTGATTTTCGATTCCCAACCCTAGTCAAAACCCAGCCCTACTAATCATCAGTTTAGCTTATAATGAACATTATTAGTGATAGTTATCTCTACATACATCTTAACATTAGATCTACAAATTCTATTACGTGGAGACTTTTATTTTGACTGGTGCTATGGGCGCCGCCATTGTGTGTTCGCACGAGAGAGGCAGACAGCAAAAAAAAAAAAAAAAAGGCTGCGACGCGCTGAAGAATGTGTTGGGGAACTCCACAAGGTAGTGTGTGTAGTCCGCTATTATTCAACATTATGATTAATGACATTTTCACTCAGGTTGAACATAATGTAGGAAAATCTTTGTATGCAGATGACGGGGCTTTGTGGATTAGAGGCCGCAATATATCATACGTGAATAAAAAAATACAAGCTGCAATAGTAGAGGTGGAAAAATGGACAAATAAATGGGGATTTAAATTATCTGTAACAAAAACACAAGTCATTTGCTTCTCAAGGCGGCATAAAATCATACCCCTCTCTTTAAAACTTTATGGGCAACCTCTGGAGCAGGTAAAAGCTGTTAGGTTTCTTGGGGTTTGGTTTGATGGAAAACTGACATGGAAAGTTCATCTGGATAAAATTAACGACAAAAGTAAAAAGGTCATCAACATACTTCGTTGTTTATCAGGACGGGAATGGGGAGCAAGTAGATCATCTCTGCAAAATATATACTGGGCACTCATGAGATCTGTTTTTGATTATGGAAGTATAGCTTACATGTCAGCAGCAGAATCAAACCTCAAGAGGTTAGATGTTTTGCAAGCTCAGGCTCTGAGAATCTGCAGTGGATCATTTAAAACATCTCCGGTATCATCAATGCAGGTGGAAATGGGAGAAATGCCTTTAAGAATCAGAAGAGTGAAATTAATGATGGCATACTGGGTTAATCTCCAGGGACATAATGAGTTGCATCCTGTCAAAAGTGTATTAACAGATTGTTGGGAACATAATGAAACAAATTATACTAGTTTTGGATGGATAGGTAATGCAAAGGCAAGAAATATAGGATTACACCAATTACAGTACAGTAATACAGTTTCAATTTCTTCCATTCCTCCTTGGTTATTCCCTTTGCCAAATGTTGACCTCAATATTCAGCAGGAATTGAAAGATAATTCAGCACAACTTCCAACATGGTTTATAGTCCAGAATTATTTCAAGGAACATTATCCAGAATCAGTGTTTTTATTTACAGATGGATCCAAAGATCCTGAAACAGGATTTGCAGGTGCAGCAGTATATATTCCAATGAGAGATTGTTTTATTAAGAAAAGAGTAACCAATCATTTGTCAGTGTATGCAACAGAATTATTGGCAATATTACTGGCCCTGCAGTGGATAGAGGAGAAGAAAATAAAAAACACCGTCATTGCATCAGATAGCTACTCATCACTTGAAAGTATACAATCTGGCAGGTCATTAGTTAGGATGGATATTATCAATGAGATATTCTGTAAGATGTATAATATGAAAGTTATGGGTATCTCTACGCATTTCATTTGGGTTCCTGCTCATGTTGGTGTGGAAGGAAATGAGAAGGTGGATATTCTGGCTAAACAAACTCTAAGAATAAAGCAAGTAGATTTTCAGGTCCCATTAAGTAAAGCAGAAGCTAAAGTACTCATAAGAACATATGCACAATCAGTATGGCAGGTATATTGGGATGATAATGAAACCGGTAGACATTTATACAATATACAAAAACAAGTTGGTGCTGGGAGGAGGGAGAGCAGGAATCGAAGAGAAGGAAGTATCATAACTCGGATGAGAATAGGTCATACTGGACTTAACAGTACACTATATAAAATTGGAAAACACCCAACTGGGGAATGCATACACTGTAGCCAACAAGAAACAGTTGAGCATGTACTACTCCATTGTAGGAAATATAACAATGAGAGACGTCACCTTATTCAATCATTGAAGAAAGTAAAACATCATGACTTTACTTTATCAGGTCTATTAAGGGAAACAGCTAGTAAGTTGTATGATGATATTATTACATTTGTGAAAGACAGTAAATTATATAAAAGAATATAGCGTTGGATTGTTTTTTTTTATTTATTGTTTTATTTTCCACTTTGTTTATTTGTTTTGCTTGGTTTTTATGTTTATTTATATTTTGTATATAAGCAAATATCCTGATCCATACTCCATTCCAGTTGGTGGCGGTAATGCACCAATAAGCTAGGTTGCCAACCGCCAATAAACACCAAAGAAGAAGAAGAAGAAGAAGAAGAATGTGTTGGTCTTCGGGTAGTTTATAAGGAAAAAGTTACGTTTAGACCCGTGAGAGACATCGAAACTGTGTGATGCTGTTTTAAAGTGTCTGATTGTGCTAACGAGACAGTTATTGAATACAACAGAACGAGTTTTCTCCGTGTTTGCACGTGGAACTGTGCAAAAGTGTTCAGCAAGTGATTCGCGGGAGGAGGAGAATATTCTCGTGTTTTCTTTGTATTTACATTCAGTTCTTGTTTCATTTGTTCAAACGAGCTTGAAACGCAGTGAGTGCTGTAACTGATCGTGTGAAGAGGATTCGCTGAGTCGTCGGATAGGGCCGTGTGTTGTTCGTCTTCTCAATACGCCTTCGTCAGGATCTCGGGGACAATCGCTGAGAGTCATTGAGCCCTTTCACACATACAGACTTTTACGGAAAATTACCAGTAAATTGCCGTAAAGAGATCATGTGTGAACGGCACATTTTTGAATTTACTGGTAAAGCCGTTCCGGTAATTTTATGGCAATTTACTGGTATTACTGTGTGAAAGGGCTTATTGATTAAAGAGACAATGGCCCCTTCCGCACCGCTTTAGTTCCAGAACTAAAAGTACAGTACTAAACTACTGGGACGATTTTGCGTGAACTATTTCCCAGTAACTTACTATTTAAAGGGTTGCATTCGCACCGAGAGTGGTTACTAGGAAGTGACGTAACCCGGTCGACAGCGACGTCATTTGTGCGCGGCGTTCAACAACGAAGACAATCAGCGTACACTTACGTCACGATAGTTCCTACGAACTGTTTTAGACCCTACTCTGAAGTAGGAGCTAATTTAGTTCCTCCAAACGGAGTTCAGGAACTAGTTCCCACGGTGCGAACATGACAAAAAGTGGGTAGTTCCACAATTAGTTCGGGTGCTATGAAAAGGTTCCTGCCATCCACAGGACGTCATTCAACATCTTGTCCACAAACTGAGAGTGCTGATATGCATTATCTTTCTCTTTTTCTACTTGAACACTGGTAAGCAAACTTGTTTTCTCTCAGTGAGTAATCAGTGTACTAAATTCGTGTACTAAATGAATCCTGAAGCCCACCTCGCCACATCTTGAGTATTCACATATTGCAACACGACAGGCACAACATACAAGTGACACTTGTACAAAGACTAAAAGCACTGGGTGGGGGGACTAGGGTCCTGTTTCTCACTCAGTCTTCCTTAAATTAAGTGCAAAGTATCCCCCACAAGGCGGAGGCATATTCCCCTCTGCAACAATTACAAGAAAAAATGTAGATCAAAATAAATCAATATGCAACAATTTTTGAAATATATATATATTTTTTTCCATCTTCACAGATTGAGACGTACAACGACGCATGCTCCAGCCATTCTTAAAGTGATCCTGGGAGATGACAGCAGTCAAAGACTGAACTTTCACAATGGACTTCCGGATTCTGTCAGTGAACTTGTTACCGAGGTACAAAGACAGTGTGGAATTAACACTAACTTTAGGCTTCAGTTTATGGATGCACTATTTGGAAACGAGTTCCTGAACCTCAATTCAGTTGATGAAATACAAGACAGAGGGACAGTCAAAATAATCCCCATGACAGAGGCCTCAGCTCCACAGTGTGCTGATATCCCTTCAACTTCAGAGACTGCTTTATGCCATCCCTCAGTGAATGAAACCTCATCCATGTCTAGTGTGTGTGTTGACACTGACACACTCTCCACAACAGTGTCCGAGACATCCAGCTCTAGACAATTTGAAGCTAAACATACAGTGATTTGACTCGTATTAACTGCTTTTAATACTGAAAACAAAATTGTCAAGGGAAGCTTTGGACTTCTTCATGCTCGTCATTACTGTTCACCTTTTCCACTATACATCTGTTTGATGGTGTCTCGTCTTTTACTTAATGATAGAGGATGTTGTTTTTCTTAATTATTCATTCATTGAATTTAAGCTTCTTTTTTTTACTTCACACAGAGAAAGCTTATTTTTTGTAACCCATACTCTGTGAAAAAAATTTTTTTCTGTTAAAAATAATAATGATTTGTCTTGCTTTTAAAACTGAAAAAAAAAATCAAGGGAAGCTTTGGACTACTTGTTACTCATTACTGTTCATCTTTTTCACTATACCCGTTTGATGGTGAATTGTTGCATCTTACTGTTATCTGATCTGGTCTATTGACAGGAAATGTCATAATTCATAGTCATCCATTCATCCCATACTCTGAAAAATTAATTGTACTGTTAAAATTATACAGTGATTTGACTTGTCTTACTGGTTTTAAAACTGAAAACAAAATCGCCAAGGGAAGCTTTGGACTACTTCATGCTCGTCATTACTGTTCATCTTTTCCACTATACACCTGTTTGATGGTGTCTCACTTTGTACTCAATGACAGTGGACATGTTGTTATTGCTCATGAAATTTATGCTATTTTTAACTTCACACAGAGAAGGATGTATTTCTGTATCCAATACTCTGTGAAAAATGAATTGTAATGTTAATTACAGTGATTTAATTCAAGAAATGTTTTCCTTGTCTTTATTACTTTTTAAACTACAGTAGTAATGTTGTAGCTAAGACAAATACAGATGTACAAAATACATTTTAGGAAAGTCTGCCTATAGTATTATAAAAATTTAGAACCAGGTGAGTTATTGAAACCATTGCATATGAATAAAAAACATAAAAATCATGTTTGTACAACAAATTATGTAGCTTTAACATGTATGAATCATGTTCATTTAACAAACATAAATTATGTAGCTTGAACATATATAAATCATGTTCCTTTAACAAATATAAATTATGTAACTTGAACATATATAAATCATGTTCATTTAGCATACAGTGGCATGCAAAAGTTTGGGAACCCCTTGTAGAATCTGAAAATGTGAATAGTTTTAACAAAATAAGAGAGATCATACAAAATGCATGTTATTTTTTATTTAGTACTGTCCCGAGTAAGATATTTTACATAAAATATGTTTACATATAGTCCACAAGACAAAAAAATAGCTGAAATTATTCAAATAACCCCCTTCAAAAGTTTGTGAACCCTTGGTTCTTAATACTGTGTGAGGTTACCTGATGATCCACGACTGTTCTTTTGTTTTGTGTTGGTTGTTCATGAGTCCCTTGTTTGTTCTGAACAGTTGAACTGAGCACTGTTCTTCAGACAAATCCTCCACGTTCTGTAGATTCTGCAGTTTTCCAGCATTTTTGCATATTTGAACCCTTTCCAGCAGTGACTGTATGATTTTGAGATCCATCTTTTCACACTGAGGACAATTGATGGACTCAAACACAACTATTAAAAAAGGTTCAAACATTCACTGATGCTCCAGAAGAACACACGATGCATTAAGAGCCGGGGGGTGAAAACTTTTTGAATTTGAAGATCAAGGTAAATTGTACTTAATTTGTCTTCCGGGAAACATGCAAGTATCTTCTGTTGCTTCCGAAGGGCAGTAATAAATGGAAAAAATATATATAATTCAACAAAAGAAAAAAGTTGGAAATCTTCACCCTGTTCAAAAGTTTTCAACAGCCAGCTCTTAATGCATCGTGTGTTCTTCTGGAGCATCAGTGAATGTTTGAACCTTTTTTAATAGTTGTGTTTGAGTCCATCAATTGTCCTCAGTGTGAAAAGATGGATCTCAAATTCATACAGTCACTGCTGGAAAGGGTTCAAATATGCAAA
This sequence comes from Aspiorhynchus laticeps, assembly GCA_023376895.1. Taxonomy (NCBI): domain Eukaryota; kingdom Metazoa; phylum Chordata; class Actinopteri; order Cypriniformes; family Cyprinidae; genus Aspiorhynchus; species Aspiorhynchus laticeps. The sequence continues at coordinate 25,018 of JALXFT010004513.1, read as the reverse complement.
AATGCTGGAAAACTGCAGAATCTACAGAACGTGGAGGATTTGTCTGAAGAACAGCTCAGTTCAACTGTTCAGAACAAACAAGGGACTCATGAACAACCATCACAAAACAAAAGAACAGTCGTGGATCATCAGGTAACCTCACACAGTATTAAGAACCAAGGGTTCCCAAACTTTTGAGGGGGGTTATTTGAATAATTTCAGCTATTTTTTGTCTTGTGGACTATATGTAAACATATTTTATGTAAAATATCTTACTCAGAACAGTACTAAATAAAAAATAACATGCATTTTGTATGACCTCTCTTATTTTGTAGATTCTGCAAGGGGTTCCCAAACTTTCGCATGCCACTGTATATAAATCATGTTGAGTAAACATAACTTTAATATGTGCAACCGATGTACATATTTTTTTCATGTTAATCCAACAAGTTTTTTTTTTCCAGTGTGCCATTTTGGTAATACATTGGAGTTGATGGAGTAAATCATTTGATGTGTATGTGTTGGGATGTTCACATCTTACCTTTAGTTTGAAGACATCTGTGTGGGATTGATCTTTCCATTGTGCTCCTGGTCATTTTCATCCTGCAACACTCATAATCTTATTTTTTCCCTGTTTAATTTAAGTCAATTTTCCACAATTTGACTCTGGTCCAAATTTTTTTTTCACCCTTCTCTTTAATTACATTAAAATAATATGACCTCCATTGTCCCAAAAGAGTTGAGTTGTTTAATATAGTAATATTCAGGCATAGCATTTCCATAGTTAGTCAAGTTTCAGTGAGAAAGAGAAACAGAATCTCTAAAAAATACAAATCTAGAGGTCGATGCTGCCTTTCATTAAGGGACATGCTCATAACACAGTAAACAGGATCTCAAAACAACCAACACCTGACACAACAGTGTTTCCACTACTCTCAAATTCTCTGCCGCCCTCGTCTGGTTAAATGAGTGTATTACAGAAGTAAACAGTCTGGATTGTGTGTGATACATGGATATATTGGTCAACAAAGAAAATGGAGACAAAAAGACAGGAGAAGGGAGAATTCGGTGAGTCGTTTTACTCGGGTCAGTACCATAAAACTGTACTCTGCTAGTCAACAAGCTCCCATAGAGTGCTGCAGTGATGTATTTTTGTAAGTTATATAAGTTAGCATCACCCTGGTTTCTTCCACAAAATAGAAAGTATGTTTTTTTTTTTCATTAGCTTTTGGATTATTGCAGAAAATAAGCTCTGTGACCAACAAAAGTTTATGGTTTCTACACATTTTGTTCATTATGATAATTTAACAACTATGAATTTTGAAGCCTAAATATAATCACTAGAAGTAAACCGCTAAATGTAGGCTATGAATGAACTACACCACTACAGTTCGCTGCAGCTATTTCAGTCATTGTTTAAAAAACTTTTTCCCTGAAAGTTTCATTTAGAATAGTTTGCAAGAGCACAATTATAAATGGAACGAGGCTGTGCAAGTGACTTGTGAGTGGATGAGTACATCACGCTGAACAGGTAACGTCCTCAACAACCTCTGTAATCCTATTTATACACTTGTTAACAACTGCCTTTTTCAAGACAAGGGGGTATTATTGATACACTTTATGTTGTAGAATAAAGTGTGAAAATATGTTGAGCTTATGTTAACCCCAGACCTTATTTCAGACATTTAACCTAAAACCCATTCAAAAACAAGAAAAACATTAACTTCACAATGATGGAACCAGAAGTGCTCAAATGCGCACTGGCCTACAAAAATTGGTCATCCCTGCAGCACTCTATTCACAAGATTAATGACTTCATTAGCATCTCGTTCTAAGGATAATGTCATGAATGAGGCTGACTGACCATTTGACAATCCTGCCTCTTTGCAAACAGGGCGAGAAAACATTGTGGCCACCAGCTTTCAGAGCTTCACATTATGTGGATTCTTGAATCTCTTCATGTTTGATGTACCTCTTATAGTCAGATGGAGTCATTTTCTCAAGGTCCAATCACTCTTAAGGGCCCAGTACGCTTGCTCTCTTTATGGTTTCATGTTGAACAAACCCATGTTCCACTGAGGAAGCATCAGTCCTCACGCCAAGCAGCCTTGATGGGGACTAGGATGCGAGAACCACATCTCCCATACCTAGCAGCGTCAGTATGCACACTTGTGTCCTAGCAGAAGTCAGAGACCTGTCCCTGAAGTAGTCCTGGTCTTTCCGCGATAGGGTCCGGCGTTCACGTGGAGGCAGGGGCGGACTGGAACAAAATTTCAGGCCGGGAAATCTCACACTCATCCAGGCCATCTCATACACCCACACCAAATGTTTAAACCGGAAAACAATATTTTTTGTATGGCCATCATCATCATCATTGCATAAAAAAGTTTCAATTCCTAGACTGGGGCCGTGCAAAATAATTAAAGGTTATCTTTTGAACTTCCATTTTCCTTTTTAGTCTCTTCATATTCCCTGACATCTATGTCTCTCATGTGTATGTTTACTTTTTTCACTAATTTTCTTGCACCTGTCACTTTTCCATCAACACATCTCCACCTTGATGCAAAACAGCCACCTCATTGTAATTTGTTTGCACATTTATTTTAGAAAACAATTAAGTATAACATTATTGTTTTATCTTGTCAAAATTAGCACAATAATAGCTACTTCTTGAATATATCTTTATAGAAAAATCTTAAAATTGATTATGTTTTTGCAGTATCATGGGTCATGTTTGGTCCTAAGGAAAGTTAACCATGGTATTATTAGACATATGGTAAAAGTAACCATGTTTTTGGTGGATTGATTACTATTTGTATAACCAGAGTTTTACTACAAATACCATGGTGAAACTATATCGTGTAGCAAAACCATTATTAATTTGTGGTTACCATGGTTTAACTATAGTAACCATGGTTTTGGTTTTATTTTTAGTAAAACCACGGTTAATTTTCCTAAGGGTTGTGTTGTTGTCTGCCATAACTCCTCCTAAACCCGTTATAAAACTATGTGAATATTTATCTGCTAAATTCCTTCTCTTTACAATAGTTATTATGTCCTTTTGTTAAGTTTGCAGTAATTGACTGCTACTGCTAACATTTGCTAGCAGTTTAATGTTTAAAGATAAACAAAGATAAAACTACAATAGTCTATATAAGGATGTAACTGACCTGCACTTGAAGTCATAAACAGGACAGTTTAGCCTCTCTGCTCCACCTGGGAGCTTCTACTCCATTCTAGAGTCTCGCGTCCTTTTCGCGGACGCGCGGATACGCGGAGCGCGCGCGAGGCGAATCTCGTTGCCAGTGAAGACTAACCGATTCATGATATATTAGTTTTATTATTGAATGGCGAATTCGGAAATAATCACTTTAGTACATTCGACAGGCAACAAAAACAACAACAACAATATAAATAAAAAGTAATATAACAAAAAAAATGTAGGGCAGCGGGCCAAATTGGCTGCCAGGCCAGCGGGAATTCTCCCGGTGCTCCCGATGGCCAGTCCGCCCCTGCGTGGAGGCGTCAAGGTTGGAGCTTCGTTCGTAAAGTCGGCATCAAAATTACTGACGTCTTCCTTTCCTTTCACTGCGGGAACGAAAGGAGGAGGAACTCTTCTCTGCAAAAGTGCATCCCAGTCCATATTCTACAGAGCGAGAGAAGATGATTGAGACACATCATCACTAAGATTGAAACTTTGGCATTATTGTACTGAGTCCCTAAAAGGACATGGCAATGAAACAAAATATGAGATGTGAAGAAAAATGCAGCAATCTCAGAGTGCAATACTTTTGTTAGAGAATGTAAAGTTTCTTGGGGGAAGCAATACTTTTGTGAGAGAATGCAAATGTTTTGCAAGCGAACACAAAGTTGCTTGGAGGAACACAAAAGTTTTGCGAACATTGAAATATTATCTTGCAAACGTGTTGCATTCCACTGAGAATCTTTTGCGTTTACTTGCAAAAGCACTGACTTTAAAAAAATGTTTACCTTCCACCCCATATTATTTCTATATTTCCAAGAGGTTTGCATTGAAATATTCTCTTGCAAAGGTGGTACGTTCCACTGAGAAACTTTTGCATTTACTTGTGTAACCCTCCCCAGACCTTACAAGTAATGGGGAAGATGTAAAAGAAGGGCACAACCACAGTGTGTTTCCTTGCAACCACCACAAAGTTTATTGTACACAAAAGGTAATTAGTAGTGGCAAAGAAACAAAAAGAACAATAAATAAATTAAACCCACTACAAACCATAGGGTTCCACAATCATATAAAATGGCAATTCCTCGGTGAAAAAGAAGATACACTCAATCACAGCACAACACCAAATATCACTATAAGTGTCAAAACCCAACACTCACTTAACTCAAACCACTACAAATTGATCCCCTTCACCTTAACAGAGTTAACCACGTATAAGAGAATGGGAACCCCAATGTTGTTAGTGGGTCTAAACAAAACAAATACAAAACAAAACATAAAAACACAATCTCACAATAAATTCAAGCCACTTCAGCACAATGTAACATTTAAAGTCATATCTTGAGACCCAATATAAAGCCACCAATATTTTCAATAAAAGTAAACGGCAATCATGCATCATCTGTAAAAACAAAGAAAATACCATTCATGATTGCCCCTTTAGAATATTGGAATAAAAAAACAATAAAACATAACTTAAAATCACAAAGTAGAAAAACTTAAAAAAACAATTTCAAATAATCCAATCATTCAATTAAAATCAATACCTGTGTTACTGAATAACTCAATTCTCTGAGGCACCCATCAGTATATCTCCAGTAAGCACACTAAAAAATAAAAACAAACAAACACATTAAAACTAAACACCAACTATAACCATGAGAGTCACAACCCTTACCTCCACAATTTACTTCCATACTGCTCACAAGGCAACTTAGTCGTTTCAGCTATCACACAGCCTTGAAACATGCCACACAGCTTCTCCTGCTTAGCACATGGTACCACAAAGAGGAAGGCCAAAAAGTTTGATTTCCTCTTTATAGTACCTAGACTCATGGGGTTTGTAGTCCAACTCATTTGTAGTCCTAAACGAGCCTAATATAGAGCCACTACCAATACTACCTCCACCCCACTACACTTGCAAAAGCACTGAATTTAATTTTTTAAATATTACTTTTTTATTTCTATATTTCCAAGAGTTTTGCAACTCAACGCAAATATTTTGCAAGGGAACACAAATGGCACTTTTCCACTGCATGGTACGACACGGTACGGCTCACTTTTGGGGGGGTTTCCATTGGGTACAGTACCTGGTACTTTTTTCAGTACCACCTCAGCTGAGGTTCCAAGCGAGCCGTACCATTACCAAAATGTGATGTGTAAACCCTGCTAATTACTGATTGGCTGGAGAGAATCATCACTGCCTGCGTCACTGAACGTGCGACACGAGACACCAGACCCACTAGATTTAAATCAGCAGCCAGCGAAGGATCAAACGCAATGCAACGCAACTGTTTTGAATGAGCACAGCTTTTTTAACAACCAAAAAATGTCTGTTTCGTGGTCTGTGGAGGAAGTACAGATGTTCCTCTCATTGATAGCTGAGGAGCGGATCCAGCAAGAGCTTGATGGGGCGATGTGTATAATCCTGCCCACTCTAAAGCGGTACTAAACTGCAGTGGAAATGCAAACAGAGCCGAGGCGTGCTGAGCCGTACTACGCAGTGGAAAGCACCAAAAGTTTCTCTGTGTAACAAAAGTTTTGCAAGAGAACACAATAAAAGTATTGAAATATAATATTTCTTCCCATCTAATTTTTTTATCATCCCCCCATCTATTTAGGGACTCAATATTATTGTGGCAAGTAAAGTCTTCATACTCTAAAGAAGGGTTGTTTTTTGATGTCCTCTGCGTCTCTCTCACTGGAGCCCAGTCGTCTCTCGGGATTACGCCTCAGCAGCTACCAATGAAAAACCAGGAAATGCCTTTCAGTTAGCAAACACAGCCAATCAGAGAACAGCTTTGGGAAAAAATAAGAGTCTTACCCGTCTCATGATACCAATGGCCTCGGTGGAGAGGAATCTTGGGTAACGTACTTCATCATTTACAATGCTGTCGAACACCTCCTCCTCATCATCACCTGGGAACGGTGACTGGACACACACAGATTATGCATCAGAAGAATTATTCCTCAGAAAATAAGACTTACTATTTTAACACTTTGTATCTGCAAATGTATGTTGATTTAAGAATGTTTAGATGTTTGTACTGGAAAACAAACAAAAATACTGAAAAAAATCACACTTTGTGGTGAACTTCAGTAGATTTTGTTAGATTTATGCTTCAATAAAAAAAATTAAATAAAAAAACCCCCTTGAAACCAATATAATAAAATATTGCACAAACACACACACCTCTCCAACCAACATCTCGTAAATGAGCACACCAAGACCCCACCAGTCAACAGCTCTGGTGTAGGATGTGTCTGTTAGAACCTCAGGAGCAAGACATTCTGGAGTCCCACAAAATGTGCTGGTTCTGTCGTCATGACCCATTCCTGCAGGACAGAAGATAAAAACAAGATATTGAAAAAACAGAAAGAGGGAGCAAAAAGGAGATTACGCACATCTTTTTTGCAGTATGCGTAAGCCCTCCGGTTCTGCTCGACCAGCTCACTCAGAGTGTTTCTGGCATGGGAGGCGAACATGCTAACTAGGACACTAATGCGCCTCTTGAGATCTGGGGATTTAGGTTTAACTGTGCAGCTCTTATCAGCTGGCCTCCGTTACACTCACCCCCTAAAACTCATTCCCATCCGGGTCACGGCACCAATGTGACCCCTCTGATTCTACTCAACCCACTCTGAGCAGAATTTAAACTGGCATTTCTGGCATGGGAGTAGGGCGTGCAAATAAACACACTACGGAGTGCAGCCTCTAGCATCAGTTGCTAATGCATCTCTTGAGATCAGGGGAGTGAGGTTTACCTGCACAGCTCTGACCAGCTGGCCTCTGTTACATATACAATGCAGTGCATTTGACATGACCTTCAATTTCCAGTGTGATTAATTAAGTTTTATTTTAAATAAACTGGCTGTGATTTTTTTTAGCCTGTTTTGGCTCGCAAAATTGTACTAAAATTCAAAATAACTGTTTTTATATCTGACCATTAGTTTTAAACTTTCTATTCAACAAAGAATCCTGAAAAATTAAATGCATCACATTATCCACAAAATATGAAGCAGCATAACTGTTTTCAACATCAAATAATCAGAAATGTTTCTTGTGCAGTAAATCAGCATATTAGACTGATTTCTGAAGGATCATGTGACACTGAAGACTAATGATGCTGAAAATTCAGCTTTGCATCAGAGAAATAAATTACATTTTAACATACATTCACATAGAAAACACTTATTTTAAATTGTAATAATATTTCATAATATTACTGTTTTTACTGTATTTTGGTCATATAAATGCAGCTTTGGTGAGCAAAAAAGAATTCTTTCATTAAAATTAAAAAAATCGTACTGACCCCAAACGCCTGAATGGTAGAGTTTTAAATAATAGCACATCCGGCCATTCACTCTGATCTAGCAGTGAACAAACATGTTCTTTCTCCAATCAACTCCAGTATCATTACAGAAAGTACAGTCTGTGACTCACCCTCTTTACAAAGACCAAAGTCTGCAATCTTCACATAACCTTCAGAATCCAGCAGCAGGTTATCCAGCTTCAGATCTCTGACACACACACAGCCACAGATGCAAAAATTAACTATAACTTTTACTAACTTGATTTTATGAAAACAGCTGTATTTGTGTGTTTACTCACCGATACACAATCTTATTATCATGAAGAAACTGAAGCCCCAAAATCACACATGCAGAATAAAACCTACATCACACACATATATATGAAGAATACAGTAAACAATACATATGAATACAGGAACAAAACATCCAAAGTGCACTACAGAAAAAAAAAAAAAAAGCTTTTCACGCAATGATCAATTTTGAGAGCTGTTTAGCTTTTCATAACATCATAAAATCTTTAGATAGTTTTTTTTGGAAGTGTAATATTTAAGCATAACGTTTCAGAAAACCAGTAATACAAAACCATTGTGATTAGTCAACTGGGAAATATGATGGAATCTTTTACATTTACATTTATTTATTTATTCATTATTTGAAAATGTTACCCAATTCACCTGTGATGTACAGTAATGATTACTAGTGCTGCATGTTAACTAGGTGAGATCATCACACTTACACGGAGCGTGTTTCAGAGAAGACGTCAGCGTGTATGTGCATCATCAGGTCTCCCCCGGCCGTGTACTCCATCACAAAACACACATGCTCTGATGTCTGAAAACACGCAAACAGGTTGACCAGGAACGGATGCTGTGCGCTGTTCACCGTCTCGAAGATTCGCTTCTCGCACATCAAACTGGAAGAGAGTGGAGAGAGTTTAGACTGAACACTAAACAGATGAAATGTTCTTTTGTATTTAAAAAAAAATCACTTTGTGCAGTGAAGTTCACTAGATTCATGATTTACTATATTAATGCTTAAAGCAAGAAACAAAATATTTGCACAATATCTTTAGTAGGAAGTAATAAAAATATCAAGCAAGCAGAGAAGAGTAGAAACTGTTAAAAAGCTGTTTTTCTCTCACGCTAAACTTAAATGAAGTTCCTCACCTTTCCACCTCGTCTCGTGCCACAATGTCCCCTTTCTTCAGCGCTTTGATGGCGTACACCTTCCCTGAGCGTTTGTATTCGGACAGCAGCACCTGGAAACACACATATCATGCTCAACAGACACTTGAATCTTCATTCACACCTGGCTCTTTGCAAAAAATAGTGTCAGAGATGATACAAAAGTTCTCTCATTGCTTTTGCTGTTAATGCAATGCAATGCAAAATTCGAGAAGCAAAACCACTGTTTTAAATTACTTTTGTGTAGGACTTGCTAGCAGTGTAGTAATTTGTAAAACTATATAAAATACTAAAATCTAAATTTTAATTAGAAAGGGAACTGAAATGTGTGTGTGTGTGTGTGTATATATGTATGTATGCGTATGTTTATGTTTATGTTTATGCATTTAGCAGACGCTTTTATCCAAAGCGACTTACATTGCATTCAAGTTACAGTCTTACATTTTATCAGCTCTTGCTTTCCCTGGGAATCGAACCCATGATCATGGCGTTGCTAGCGCCATGCTCTACCATTTGAGCTACAGGAAAGTATGTATTAGGGCAGGGGATGATAAATCGATTCTGGAGATTTTCAGAATGCATCGATTCCTCTGGAATGGATTCTGATCCTAGATTTTAACAGCAGATGGCGCTCTAATCTAGTTTCTATCCACACACTCAAATGCTCATGAAGAGGAGATGCTGAAGAGCGCTTGTGCGTTCTGCTGAGTGAGTCTGTAATTTCACCTCGGCTCAGCATGCTTTTATGATGCGAGATTAATGTAAACAGCCCACTGTGAACACCCTTGTAATTCACTACAACCTTTTCTCATTTCATGAATGATTATTGTAGGTTAATTATTTTATTTTAAGTGTGTGTAAGGATTTGGAAACAAGCAGAGGGCTGTTTCTAAAGCATGCAGCGCCATCCGCTGTTCAAAACTAAGCTCTGCTGTTCAAAACTATATACAGGTGCTGGTCATATAATAAGAATATCATCAAAAAGTTGATTTATTTCACTAATTCCATTCAAAAAGTGAAACTTGTATAATGTATGCATTCATTCCACACAGACTGATATATTTCAAGTGTTTATTTCTTTTAATTTTGATGATTATAAGTGACAACTAATGAAAACCCCAAATTCAGTATCTCAGAAAATTAGAATATTGTGAAAAGGTTCAATATTGAAGACACCTGGTGCCACACTCTAATCAGCTAATTAACTCAAAACACCTGAAAGGCCTTTAAATGGTCTCTCAGTCTAGTTCTATAGGCTACACAATCATGGGGAAGACTGCTGACTTGACAGTTGTCCAAAAGACAACCATTGACACCTTGCACAAGGAGGGCAAGACACAAAAGGTCTTTGCAAAAGAGGCTGGCTGTTCACAGAGCTCTGTGTCCAAGCACATTAATAGAGAGGCGAAGGGAAGGAAAAGATGTGGTTGAAAAAAATGTACAAGCAATAGGGATAACCGCACCCTGGAGAGGATTGTGAAACAAAACCCATTCAAAAATGTGGGGGAGATTCACAAAGAGTGGACTGCAGCTGGAGTCAGTGCTTCAAGGACCACTACGCACAGACGTATGCAAGACATAGGTTTCAGCTGTCGCATTCCTTGTGTCAAGCCACTCTTGAACAACAGACAGCGTCAGAAGCGTCTCGACTGGACTGCTGCTGAGTGGTCCAAAGTTATGTTCTCTGATGAAAGTAAATTTTGCATTTCCTTTGGAAATGAGGGTCCCAGAGTCTGGAGGAAGAGAGGAGAGGCACAGAATCCACGTTGCTTGAGGTCCAGTGTAAAGTTTCCACAGTCAGTGATGGTTTGGGGTGCCATGTCATCTGCTGGTGTTGGTCCACTGTGTTTTCTGAGGTCCAAGGTCAACACAGCCGTATACCAGGAAGTTTTAGAGCACTTCATGCTTCCTGCTGCTGACCAACTTTATGGAGATGCAGATTTCATTTTCCAACAGGACTTGGCACCTGCACACAGTGCCAAAGCTACCAGTACCTGGTTTAAGGACCATGGTATCCTTGTTCTTAATTGGCCAGCAAACTCGCCTGACCTTAACCCCATAGAAAATCTATGGGGTATTGTGAAGAGGAAGATGAGATATGCCAGACCCAACAATGCAGAAGAGCTGAAGGCCACTATCAGAGCAACCTGGGCTCTCATAACACCTGAGCAGTGCCACAGACTGATCGACTCCATGCCACGCCGCATTGCTGCAGTAATTCAGGCAAAAGGAGCCCCAACTAAGTATTGAGTGCTGTACATGCTCATACTTTTCATGTTCATACTTTTCAGTTGGCCAAGATTTCTAAAAATCCTTTCTTTGTATTGGTCTTAAGTAATATTCTAATATTCTAAAAGATACTGAATTTGGGGTTTTCATTAGTTGTCAGTTATAATCATCAAAATTAAAAGAAATAAACACTTGAAATATATCAGTCTGTGTGGAATGAATGTATACATTATACAAGTTTCACTTTTTGAATGGAATTAGTGAAATAAATCAACTTTTTGATGATATTCTAATCTAATCCTCGCGCTCATGCGGCAGTCAGCTTCAGATGCATTATATTTATATTTGCTACAAGCAGGATACACAAGAAGCACGTTCAACTCGGACACGCAGACGGTTGTCGTGGTAATAAACACCGTTCGCGTGTCCACGCTTAATGCGCATCTCGTGTATGAAAAGCATTTTAGGGGACCCTTGGCTTTTGGGGGCCCTAAGCAGTCGCCTACCTTTGCCTAATGGGTAAGTCCGCCCCTGTCACTCTGTCCCACGGGCAGCTTTGGGACTCTCTGATCACTGTTTAGTTCATCTTATACCAACCTACAGGCAGAAACTCAAATCTGAAAAACCTGTTAAAAACTGTCAAAAGATGGACTGTTGAAGCAGAGCAAGATTTAAAAGATTTATTGGACTGTTTTTGAAGCTGCTGCCACCAATTTGGACGAACTCACAGAGACTGTAACATCATATATCAGTTTCTGTGAAGATATGCGTTTTCCTACCAGGACTCGTTTAACCTACAACAACGACAAACCATGGTTCACAGCAAAACTCAGACAGCTCCATCAGGCCAAAGAAGCTGCTTACAGGATGGGGGATAACGTCTTGTATAAACAGGCCAAATACACACTGGAAAAGGAGATCAGGGTGGCAAAGAGGAATTATTCTGGCAAGCTAAGGATGCAGTTCTCTTCCAGTGATTCTGCTTCAGTGTGGAAAGGTACGAACGACTTTACAAATTACAAGACACCATCCCCCAGCACTGTGGAGAATCAACAACTAGCAGACGATTTGAATGTCTTTTGCTGCAGGTTTGAAAAAACACCCCACACCCGCCCTGAACACCTCTCCACACAACCATTAACACCTCCAGCAACCCCCCTCTCCCCCACACCTGCACTGAAAATAAGTGAAGATGACGTGCGGCAGGTCTTCATAAAGAACAAAAGAAGGAAAGCACCAGGCCCAGACGGTGTGTCACCAGCCTGCCTTAAATCCTGTGCTGACCAGCTAGCCCCCATTTTCACACAGATCTTCAACAGATCACTGGAGCTGTGCGAAGTCCCCTCATGCTTCAAACGCTCCACCATCATCCCCGTCCAGTGCTTAATTTGTAAATGAAACATTGCCGGATCCAAATCAGCAGTTAAAAGGCGCCGTGACCGACACTGACAATACAACTTCAGTTTTCGCGGAACATTCAATGTCGTCACTAAACGGTGATGGCACAACTATAAGAGCATCGTTCACAAGTTTCTGCATGGACCTAACTACAGCCTAGGTTTTGATGATTTAAGGAAATGTATAGGCCTAGCCTAAGTTACATTAAAAATAACAAAATTTGATTCCATAAAAATAAAATACAAATTTAATCTATAGAAAAGGTATAAATATGCGAAATATATTTGACATAAATAATTAACAGATATAAAAGGTGCGGCGATCCGCAAACAAGTTCACGGAAAGGAAACCGAGAACCGAGATGACAGAACGCACATCCTGTTTGTTTGCTTAATTACAAAAACACAAATGTTCTTTTTATTGCGAGTGTGCAAAAATAAAAGTAAACATTTACATTTAGTCATTTAGCAGACATTTTTATCCAAAGCGACTTACAAATGAGGACAATGGAAGCAATCAAAATCAACAAAAGAGCAATGATATGCAAGTGCTACAACAAGTCTCAGGGTGAATCCCATTTCTCTGTCTTACCCCTTCCCCTTCCCCTACCCCTTCGTCTTACCCCTAGCCCTTGTCCCTCGAAACCGAGTGGTAAGCGCTAGGGGTGAAAACATACCCCTATGAAATGAAACACCACTTGGTTACGGTTACGTCATCGTACATCGTCTCTAGCTGGCTGCTACGTCACCAGAATCGACAAGTGTGGATCACAAATTTCCAAGATGCCGTCTGCAAGTGTGTGTATATCGATCGCGTGGGTTTTATTAGTGATGTTTTTGCGATTGTTGTGCAAATCAGCGATGTAACGTTAGCGTAGCAAACTAGCGATTTTTAAAACGTTTCAATTAAGAACATGGTTGCAAATATATATGTACGGGACTGTGTAGAGCACAAAACAAGACTGTCGTAATTTTTAAATCAATTATTTAAGCCGAAAATGGGACTCTCTGGATGATCTGGCCGACATTGTTGCCGGTAGCGCAGTGTGTTCTGGGTACCCCTTGGTTTCAAGTAAGCTCGCGAAAATGCTTGGTTTTAAGGGGTATCTACCCCTTGCCCTTAGCCCTACCCCTCGATCAAAACGAGAATTGGGACAGCCCTTACTCTCACGTGAACGCGCAAAACTAAGGGGAAGGGGTAAGGGGAAGGGGTAAGACAGAGAAATGGGATTCACCCTCAGTTAGCTTAATGCAGTACACATAGCAAGGTTTTTTTTAAATTATATAATAAAAAGAAAACAGATAGGATAGAAAAAGAATAGAGCAAGCTAGTGTTAGAGGCCTTTTTTGCTTTTGTTAATTGTATAATAAAAAAAAGAAAAGAAATAGAATACAAAAAGAATAGAGAATCTAGTGTTAGTTTTTATTATTATTATATATTTTTTTACACTTTGCAGGTCGTCTTACTCTTATCTGTATGACCAAAAATAGAGTATTTAATAGCCTATGTCAGCTGTTTGATCGCGCTGGTGCCTCACGCACACACACACACACCACATATACTAGAAATTCAAACTTGCCATCGCAGTCTGTTCATTATCAAAATAAAATACAGTCAGCCAAACATATCAATTTAAAGAGTCCGTAGTATAACCGATCTATAGCTGCTGTTATGCCAAGCGCATTTTTGCACATGTGAAGAGAATCTTTCTCAGGGGCGACGCCAGAGAATGTTGAACACAGGTGCTGAGGGGGTGCTAGATCAATGACGGGGGGAGCTGGGCAATTAATAGTAAATATGACCAAAACAGGTTGTTATTATTATTATTTTTATATGAATAATAAAATCACTATATAGGCGCATTTCAAATGTTTATGAGGAATGTGGGAGTATTATCGAGCTTAGCCTACTGCATGGGGGCGCGCATGCAATTATTTTTATTTATTTATTTTTTCCTGCGGAAAGAGCTTATACTCCCGTCATTTTTGGACGTGCTTTCTGTGGTATCATGCAGTCTCTGTGAATGGAGCGCGTCACAACAATGAACCAGCTCACAGACATAAGAAATAAATCTGCAGAAAGTTTGAAAACCAATTCAAATAAAATCTTCTCTGATTATGTAGTCCGTATAGGTGCATTTCTCTATTAAAGGCACGCCCACTGTGGAGATGTTGATTCTGAGAAAGCACTAGTTTATTAATAAATAATTAAAATGTATTTTTCCCCGATGCATTCATAATCATTACTTTAGCCGGTGCTTTGCGGCAAGCGTTATGCGTGCGTTTGAGCGCGGAATAATACGCCTAAATGCCTAAATATTAGGCATGAATAATAACCTAAATGTTTATTATACTATCAATTTAATATAAACGTGCGAATAGTTGACTAGAAAAATCTTTATTCGGGGCAGGCCAATAGTACTTGGTACAAGGAACCGATCCGTTTTTTAAATAAAATGCTGACATTACGTGCGACTGCAAATCACGTTATTGCATTGCAGTATTTATGCACGTGTTTAATGAGTCAAATGCTTTTATTTTATTTCATTTTTTATGGGGGTGCTGTGGGGGTGCTTTGGTTTTTCTTGGGGGTGCTGGAGCACCTGCTAACCCCTCCCTAGCGCCGCGCAGTCGCGTAGCTACGGGTGGGCCTGGGCCCACCCACTTTCATCTGTGGCCCACCCAATGAGAAGTTGGTAATTTTCCAAATGGATGTAATTTATTAAACGATACTAATAAACGTCTTATTTCACTGTAATTTTATATATTTATTAAAAAATATTAAACGCTTGCTTTCATGGTCAATTACAGGTCGTTTCTTAGTTTCCCCTCTTCCAATAGGTGCATCACGCTTGTCAAAATGATGATGATTCGTCCGTTTCTGTTAGTCCCACCCACAAGGTTATGTTTACGACGTAAGGATATAATAGTAAAATACGCGCGTTTGTGGAGTTAAATTTGAAAATAGCCGAGTTAAGCAAACATAAATCAGATAAATTCTTTAAAAAGTAAAAGTCTTAGCAATAAATCCGGACCGTCTTGTAAATGAAACCTGCCAGACCACCTGCGGTTGCTGGATTTATCGATCGGAAACTTCTGAACCAAGCGTGTTTGAAGCATCATATTAGCATAGGTACAGTGTTTGATCCGCTAAACATATGCGTCCTTTGTGGAAAGAAACACATAAACTTTGTGCTAGATCCTGGTTGCCACAACAAACTGCATAATTTGCAGCTGCGCACATTTCTGCGGTCCTCGATGTGCGTGAACTGACAGAGACGCTTGATTATGAAATCATCAGCGAAGCCCCATTGTTTCACACTGAGGTAATGCTTTTTAATAAATTTCCTTTAGTTAACGTTAGTTAATGCATTAACTAACATTAGCAATACATTTTTTACCGTGTTTATTCATCTTTGTTAACCAGCTCAGGCAAATGTTAACAGATACAATTTTGAAATGTAATAATGTCCTAAATTTTGAAATTAACATTAATTTAACAAATTACTAATGTTAATGCATGCTTTAGAAGTACTGTGTAATGAACCTTGGTGCTGTATTTTGTGTTGGCTATTTGACATGCAGTTTTCATATGCTACACTCTTGGCCCACCCAGTTTTATGTAGGCCCACCCACTTCAACATTAAGCTAGTGGCACCGCCCATGCTTTCCATCGATATGCGAACGCGCATGAAGCCTATAGTCTACATTATAAATAATAGTTTAACATTGAAATACAAAACAAATTATTGTTGTGAGCAGCGGAACTTTTGGAGAGAGTGGTTCAGTAGCACCAATCAATGAGAGCGATTTTGAATTTAAGAAAGCTGATTGGTCAATAATATGTTGTGGACCAATACATAATCTACAAATCATGCTCCAAATACATCTGCGTAAACCCGCAATCGCTCTGTATCGTATGTGCACACACGCACTGTCACGATCCGCACTTGTTAGTGCCGGATCTTTAAAAACAAATACCGGAACGCAAAAATCCAAGATCTGACATTTTCCGGAATAGGATCTGGCAGGATCCGGCTCAAATTAAGCACTGTCCCCGTCCCAAAGAAACCCAAAATTACTGGACTTAATGACTACAGACCTGTGGCTCTAACGTCTGTGGTCATGAAATCATTTGAAAGACTGGTTTTGGCTTATCTGAAGGCCTCCACTGGACCCTTACTGGACCCCCTGCAGTTTGCCTACAGAGCAAACAGGTCTGTGGATGATGCAGTCAACATGGGACTGCACTTCATCCTGCAGCATCTGGACAGACCAGGGACTTATGTGAGGATCCCGTTTGTAGACTTCAGCTCTGCTTTTAACACCATCATCCCGGACACCCTTCAGAATAAACTGACACAGCTCTCCGTCCCTACCTCCGTCTGTCAGTGGATCAACAGCTTCCTGACAGACAGGCAGCAGCTAGTGAGGCTGGGAAAATTCTCATCCAGCACCCGCACCACCAGCACTGGAGCTCCTCAGGGTTGCGTTCTCTCCCCACTGCTCTTCTCCCTCTACACGAATGACTGCACATCTAAAGACCCCTCTGTCAAGCTCCTAAAGTTTGCAGACGACACCACACTGATCGGCCTCATTCAGGACGGTGACGAGTCTGCTTACAGACAGGAGGATAAGGAGCTGGCTGTCTGGTGCAGTCTTAACAACCTGGAGCTTAACACGCTCAAAACAGTGGAGATGATCGTGGACTTCAGGAGAAATCCCCCTGCTCTCCCCCCACTCACCATCATGAACAGCACGGTGACTGCAGTGGAGTCATTCAGGTTCCTGGGTACCACCATCTCCCATTACCTGAAGTGGGACATTCACATAGACTCCATTGTGAGAAAGGCCCAGCAGAGGTTGTACTTCCTTCGCCAGCTGAGGAAGTTTAACCTGCCACAGGAGCTGCTGAAACAGTTCTACTCTGCCATCATTAAATCCGTCCTCTCCACATCAATAACTGTCTGGTTCAGCTCAGCTACCAAATCTGACATCAGAAGACTACGGAGGGTAGTCCGGACTGCTGAGCGAATCGTTGGTACAACCCTCCCTACTCTCCAAGAACTGCACTTATCCAGAGTGAGCAAAAGGGCTGGCAAAATCACTCTGGACCCCTCACATCCAGCACACTCCCTCTTTGAACTGTTGCCGTCTGGTCGACGCTACAGAGCTCTGAGCACCAGAACGACCAGACACAGGAACAGTTTCTTCCCCCAAGCAATCCATCTCATGAACACTTGACATTAACGTGGAACACACAACACTATTTTACAACTATTTATTCACCACACATACATATAATATTTTTTATTACATTTTTTTCCATTTCAAATTTGCACGTCAGACCTGTACACACATGATTGTCTGTATTGCATAGTGTTTTTGCTATTTCGTACATTGCCTATTTGTATATTGTTCTCTTGTTGTCTGTGTCCTGTCCCGTTGCTGTCATTCTGTTGCACTGTGGAGCTTTGTCACTATAACAAATTCCTCGTATGTGTAAACATACCTGGCCAATAAAGCTCATTCTGATTCTGATTCTGAAATACGTAAAATAGTTTTAAAGATTAAAGTTTGAATGTTTTAAAGGCAATACAGTCAATTAGAAGAACAGACACAGAAAAACAGATTGCTGGGGTACCTGGGATGGCTTCTAGGGTGGTTGCTAGGGTGTTTCTAGGTTACCTGGGGCAGTTGCTAGGGTGTTGCTATGCGGTTGCTAGGGTCCTTGGGGTGGTTGCTAAGGAGTTGCTATGCGGTTGCTCAGGTACTTGGGGTGGTTGCTAGGGTGTTGCTATGCAGTTTCTAGGGTACTTGGGGTGGTTGCTAGGGTGTTGCCATGCGGTTGCTAGGGTACTTGGGGTGGTTGCTAGGGTGTTGCTAGGGGACCCGGGGTGGTTGCTAGGGTGTTGCTAGGCGGTTGCTATGGTACTTGGGGTGGTTGCTAAGGTGTTGCTATGCAGTTGCTAAGATACCCAGGGTGGTTGCTAGGCGGTTGCCATGGTACTCAGGGTGGTTGCTATGGTGTTGCTAGGGTACTTGGGGTGGTTGCTAGAGTGTTGCTAGGCGGTTGCTAAGGTACCCGGGGTGGTTGCTAGGTGGTTGCCATGATACTCAGGGTGGCTGCTATGGTGTTGTTAAGGTACTTGGGGTGGTTGCTAGGCGGTTGCTATGGTAACCGGGGTGGTTGCTAGGGTGTTGCTAGGTGGTTGTTATGGTACCCGGGTGGTTGCTAAGGTGTTGTTAAGGTACTTGGGGTGGTTGCTATGTGGTTGCTAAGGTACCTGGGGTGGTTGCTAGGGTGTTGCTAGGTGGTTGCTATGGTACCCGGGTGGTTGCTAAGGTGTTGCTAGGGTACTCGGGGTGGTTGCTAGGGTGTTGCTAGGCAGTTGCTATGGTACCCGGGGTGGTTGCTAAGGTGTTGCTAGGTGGTTGCTAATGTATCCGGGGTGGTTGCTAAGGTTTTGCTATGCAGTTGCTAGGGTACTCGGGGTGGTTACTATGCAGTTGCTAAGGTACCCGGGGTGGTTTCTAAGGTGTTACTAGCATGTTTTTAGCATGATTAGCAAGTTACTAGCATGATTCTAACATGATTAGCATGTTACTAGCATGATTAGCATGTTACTAGCATGTTGCTAGCATGATTAGCAAGTTACTAGCATGTTGCTAGCATGATTAGCAAGTTGCTAGCATTATTCTAGCATGATTAGCATGTTACTGGCATGTTCTTAGCATGATTAGCAAGTTACTAGCATTATTCTAGTATGATTAGCAAGTTACTAGCATGTTGTTAGCAGGATTACAAGTGACTAGCATGATTAGCAAGTTACTAGCATGTTGTTAGCAGGATTACAAGTGACTAGCATGATTAGCATGTTACTAGCATGTTTCATAGACGATAATTAAAAATAACTTTGATCAACTTAATCGAGTTATTCTCCGTGATTGCATGCAATGATTTAATATCATTATACTTTGAACAAGAGCGGGAGGTTAATCACAATAAATATAATTCAAAAATAAAATAATATTAAAAATAAAATGTAATATTTTATTCCTCTGGCAGTAACGAGAGCTGCGTGCTCTTCATTAATCTGCCTGGCAACACGGTAGCACTGACAGTCGCGTCGCTCAGATGCAGTGTTTGGTAAGTTACTTTCAAAAAGTAATTAATTACAGTTACTAATTACTTCATCAATATTGTATTTAAATTACTTTACTAATTACTCTGTCTGAAAAGTAACTTAGTTACTCAATAAGTAACTTAATTATTCAAATGGCGAATTAGGCTACATCTTAAAATCCCTATAAACCTTATTATAAATTAAACTCTGTATTCTTTCAATTTGAGTCAAACATAGAATAGCCTTTTAGCTTTAAAACAACTGTAATACTTAAACTTTTTTTATAAAAAAAATTACCTTCTTTGGTCAGCAAATAGAACAAAAAAGCTTAAAAGTTAAACAATACATTTTAGTTTGGCAAGAATTTTGAATAGCCCCGTTTTAGCCCCCCCAATAAGGTGACAATATGTCCCGTTTTTCCCGAGACAGTCCAGTATTTCAGCTCTATTTTTAGTGTTCCACAAGAACAGCCTAATCAAAGGCAACCAAGCTTGTCGTAGAACAAGTTTACCATCCAATCCACAATTCGTTATCGATTAACTAGCAGTAAGTGAAGCCGGGATAGGCGGAATCACGCTGAATGACACTGATGCGCTATATCAGCCGCGCGTGCGCACGTTCCTACAACGCGCCATCAGTTCTCCTTGAGCCTGAATTGTCAAATAATGCGAGACACTATGATCCAAAAGAGCAACTTTTGTTAATAAAAGTTTAATTTCTTCATTTAATTTAAGCGAGTTTGTCTTTATTGTTGCTGTGTTTTCATTTAAAAAAAAATTAAATAAATAAAACAATGAACCACAAACTATATGGGAACTATTTAAATACGAATGTAGAAAATTCTCCATAAAATTTGGAAAAAATAGAGTGTCTGTTAAAAATATGGAAATTACAGAGTTAATTAGAAGGATGAGTGAGATTTTAAAGAATACTAACCTGGGAGAGGATGACAAGGAATCTCTTTATACTTTACAAAGTAGTCTGGATGATTTATTTTTAGAGAAAGCAAGGGGCGCATTCATTAGATCAAGAGCAAAATGGCTTGAGTTTGGCGAAAAAAAAACTGCTTACTTTTTCAACCTAGAGAAAAAACGTGGAAGTAATAAGAGGATCTCCTCTCTATATATTAATGATACATTATCTAATGACCCCTCTGCGATCTCTTCTCATGTTTTTAATTTTTATCAAAATCTATACACCTCTTCTTTTGATCTTAATGCTTCATCTTTGTTTTTCCATAAGATTGACTCTGTGATTCCTAAAATGAATGATGAAATGAAGATGGCTTTGTCTTCTGGGTAAATGTCACCTTCATAAAGCCAGAACCATTCATTGTAAACCTAACGTTGGAATGTTTTCATCTGATGTAAAATCTCTTTTTACTTCTTTTAAGAATGTGTCCAAACCTTTGAATTCAAAGGCTTCTAAAACATTCAACATTCTTGAATCTGCTGTAATATCTGTAAATGAAAATTTTTATTTTGTTATTATCATTATTTTATTATTACGATATATTATGCTGATTTGTGTAGTCCTTATATCTACATGTGATGTTGTCGTATGCCCCATGTTAATTTTCAAATATTGTAATGTTTATGTTTTGCAATAAAAAAAAAAGTATTTATTATGTCTATGGTAATGAATCTGCTGACGAATTAGCAAAAAATGCTTTAAAAAGGGAAGAAATAGATTTTAATGTTCCATTAAGTAAAAGTGAAGTTAAATCTATTATTAAGGAAAATATTATTAAAGAGTGGCAGGAAAAATGGAATACAGATAATAAGGGGCGGCATTTATATAATATTAAAAAAATGGTAGATACTAAGAAAAGTATAAACGGTAGAAATAGAAAAGAAGAGGTCTTAATGACTAGGATGAGACTCGGACACTCAGGACTGAACGCATTGCTCTTTATAATTGGATTCATGAGACTGGTTTATGTGAGAATTGTGCGGAGAAAGAAACAGTGGAGCATGTGATATATGATTGTAAAAGGTATGATGAGGAAAGAAAGGAATTGATATCATATTTAAACGAAAGAGTGAAGGTAAAGAAGGATTTGGAATATTAGGGTTAGGTTATGATTTTAATAGAGATAGAGTAGGCTACAGAATACATAAATACTACTGGATTAAGTGAAAGGATTTAATATGGAATAAGGATGCTTTGGTCTATTCCAGATTATATATATATATGTTAGCGCACCCTCACTAATTTAAGAAGCACCCTCAGTGATTTGATTCTGGAGCCGGGCCTGCATAGATCTGCTCATGTCTGAAAATAATATATGAAAAACTAAATTATTTTACATAATAAAAACTTCATAGCTTCTATTTGTTTAGTAAATATTTAAAGTAATGTAAAAACTAAAATGAATTGTAAACAAAGTTATTTACATGTTATATTTATACACACAGCAGTGAACACACACCCGGAGCAATGGGCAGCCATTTATGCTGCGGCGCCCGGGGAGCAGTTGGGGGTTCAGTGCCTTGATCAAGGGCACCTCAGTTGTGATATTGAAGGAGGAGAGAGCGCTGGTTATTCACTCCCCCACCTACAATTCCTGCCAGCCTGAGACTTGAACTCGCAACCTTTGGGTTACGAGTCCGACTCTCTAACCATTAGGCCACGACTGCCCCAGTTTGATTTGATTTTGTAGTTTGACTCATGCTGTTAGTTTCATGCTTCCCTTGCTCTCATGTATCTCTCTGCCTTGTGTATGTGTCATGTTCTGATTGGCTTTCCTAGTCATGTGTCTCGTTTCCTCATTGGTTTGTTCTTGTCATGTTACCCTGATTGTCATGTTGCCTTTGATCCTTGTCGTGTATTGAACGTTTTAACCTCTGTTTGGTGAGTTGTTTCATGTAGTCATAGTCAAGCCTAGTTTGTACAAGTCAAGTCTTCATCTGTTTGTATTTTTGGAAATCACTTTTGTTCAATAAATCTGCATTTAGATTCATCCTCAACTTGCCGTTCAGTGGACAATCATTACAATAAGTGAACATTTAACCTGTATAACTGAAATAAATTAAATGAAAAAAAATGTGACTCTTAAAATAGGTGGAGAATAATATGATTTATTTTTAACCTTCACCATGTGTTTCCACGCGTCGATCAGGCACGAGCAAAGAATGATCAAAAACACTGTTTTATTTTACACAGAGAGAATATAGCACAGATATATATCAACAAGCACTAACATAAACAATACCAAACAGAGAAACAGGAAATTCCGGGTTTAAATATACAAGGGAGCAATAGACGGGAAACAGAACAGACAAGACAAAACAGAAAACACAAACATAATCATAATAACTAGGGGCGACCGATGTCAGTTCTGGATGCTAAGCACCTCAGATAATGCAGTGTATATCTGTGCTATAAAACATGTGTAAACTTTATTGGCCTCTCAAGCTGAAATTTAATTTCCAATAATGCAGTATAAAGTTCAGAAATGGATGGCATGTGATTTATGATTGGCTTAGATATAATCCCACAACTGATACTTTTTTCTTTCACGACTCACATATGATGAAAACGGACAAATTTCAAGTGACTGGATTTGGCATTTGGAAAAAAGACAAAAATCAAATGAACATCAAAAAAGCAACATGCACACATTTATGATTAAAAATGAAAGGCCATCAACAGACACTTAAAACGGGAAGCATCACCACTCAAATCAGCAGCAAGAGTCAAAGCTTAGTAAACATTTAGTAAATGTTGGCAACATCTTTAACTTATTATTGACTGCTTTTGATGCAGTGCAATATGGTAGGACATTGTTTTGATACAAAGCCGTAAAGATTTTTTTGAGAAATTTTGTGCTTTTTTGGGCAATTTTTTTCAATTTTTTTCTTGCACCCCCTACTCGAGTTAAATTTAACCTATGCTAATAACAACACAACACTTAAATATGTTTTATAGGAAAAAGTGTAAGGAATAGAAATATATCAGCCATGAAATCCATCTATCTATGTCTGTCTGCCTGTCTATCTATTTACAATGTCTTTTTAAGGCCTGGATATCACAATTTTTTAATTTCCTGATTTCTCCAGGTTTTCCATGACTGTTGAGTCTGAAATTAAGTGACTTAATATTAACTTCACCTCAGCAGACAATATGGGATGAATCTTATAAACTCATAATCAATCATTTTACAGTTTGATTAAAATCTGTCAGATGCTAAGTTAATAATTAAAGATTAATAAATGTAATGTAAACATTCTTGTTCATTGATCTGTTGTATAACTGCAATGTGTGTGTCTGTAGTGCTGGATATCAGTCATGTGATCAGCTGCGGCCCAATCACAGCTCTACTAATATTAAGATCAACAGCACTCTTCCTCGTTTAAATATTACCTAATATCTTACTCAATTAAATACTGAAACATGATGAATTACTTACTATTGGATGGTAAAATCCTCAAAGAGGAAGAACAACAGAAGAATGGCAAGATAGTGTCAGTGAAGGTGGTTGTGAATGTGTGTAGATGTGTGTTAGTTACAGGATCAGAGAATGACACCATTCCTCTCTCATAGTCAAGATACACGCTTATACGCTCAAGAGCCTGTTTAACAGGTAAACCAAACCCAGGCAGTCCGTACTGATTATAATACACACACCAGACATCAGTGATAAAGAAATCACATCCCTTCCTCTGGTTTGATGCAGTAGTTACTCCAAGTCTCCAGCATAAACTCTCTTTAACCTCCACATCCCAGCAGTGTGTTCCTGAGTTAAAACCCTCTGAACCCAGAACACAGTAATAAAAATCAAATCTCTCTGGATTATCAGGAAGCGGCTGTTTGTTCTTGCCGAGTGTCACGCTGGTCAGATCATCAGAGAGAACGAGACGTGGATGAGCCGTGTTTGGATCCAGAGTCACAGGAGCTGATGAGACACAATCAACAGATGCTTTTATTCTGATGTTCATATAATGATCAAGAGTGAACCCAACACAGATTATGAATTATGACACTCATCCTATTGATCAAACACATCAGATATTTTCCTCTAATCACTGTCAGTGTTATTAATTATGCACTCATTTTTATTATCAGTGTTAAATGTGTGATTCAAACATTTGTGTCCATCAAGAGAAACTGATATTTTGAAGAGTTTGAATAAGAATCAATCAATCAGAGTAAAAATATTATCAGCATCATCTGATCACGTTCATTAAACTGTTTGTGTGTTTGCTTTAAATAGTTTGTTACTGTCTGTAGTGTTTGATTTACTAAACTATCTTAATTTCATTTATAAGATTTTATTAAAATCTGTGTGGTGTGAGTAATTGAAGCAGGTTTTTCTGGAAAACAAATCATTAGCTGAACAGACCCTCATCATTGTGTTTCTTCACTGTAAAAATGACACGAAGCAGCACTTGTTCTAGACACACATTAAAGGGGTCATATGATGTGATTTCAAGTTTTCCTTTCTCTTGTGAGTGTTACAAGCTGATTGTGCATAGATAAGATCCCTGAAGATGCAAAGACTAAAGTCTCAAAACCAAAGAGATATTCTTTATCAAAGTTAAGATTCTGCCACACACCCCTAAAACGGCTCATTCAAACACGCCC